>CM076578.1:1300043740-1300251627 GCA_034641835.2 Pinus albicaulis | reverse complement strand
ACTTCGGACTCCAACTCGGACTCTTCACCCACTTCCGGCGTCCTTGGGCCCTCACAATGGCACTCAGAGACGCTGGTCGACACCCACGAGGACACTTTATCATCGCTTCTATTCTATATTCTATGGTGTTAGTTTTGTGTTTTTTTTTTTTTTTTTTAATTATGATTTATGATTAATAATAATGACGATGACAATGATAATGATGGATACTTGTTTATTAATTGTATTTTTTTCCAAATATTATGATTAATAATAATGATGAGGAGCTGTGTATATATATATGTATTTCTTTTTGTATTAGTTCAAGCACATCTTAATTTAACATTTTCAATTTTCTTTGGTTTAGTTGAAAACTATTGGTTAGTTAATAAGAATTGAAGTTTAAAAAATGGAAGCTAACAACCTTTTGATTTGATTCGCAATTCATGATTAATCCTTAGTTTTGCATCTTTTTTTTTGCAAAATATGATTAATCTTACTTAGTTTTCCATTATCCTAATCTATTTATCTATTCTTTTTTCATATAATGTAAAGTTTTAGTTTTCTATTATCATCATCCATTCATTTCTTTTTCATATAGTGTAAGTTTCATGTATCTATTATATATAATTGTAAACAAACACACCCACACACACACAAGGGAATATTATATTAATAAGGTGTCATAAATGTTGTTAAAAGAGAATATTATATTAATAAGGTATCATAAAAGTTGCTAAAAGAGAATATTATCTTAATAGGGTATCTTATAAAAGTTGTTAAAAGTATGCAATATGTTGCTCTATATAAATTTGCAATTCTCAAATATTGTATTATGAAAGTTTGCATATTCTTATCACTACTACAGAACTCCTATAAGCCACAAATATATTGTTGTAATAAGTACCTAAAATACATATGATTTTGAAAAACACAAAAATTTAAGCCAAAGACATGCTTAGTGACTATTTCCTCTTAATAACTTTCTATATCCACTTCCATTGCTTCTTTGGCTTGTTGAATAGTCTCCTCCTCTTTTGGCTCCCCCCTTTGCATAACTTTCTATATCCACTTCCACTTCCACAAATCAAAGGGTCCAGGGGTAGAAGAAGCGTCAATGCATATATAAAATTCCTTGACAACAATGTTTCCTCCAACTTCGCGTCCTCCCCAAACCAGGGCATCAGATATGTCACTAAAATGAATGCCAACCTCAACAATATTGAGCTTGTATGTCTCCCACTAAGGCTCAAATTCAATACCAAGGCCCAATTCCCATGAATGAGGCCAAAAGAGAGCATCAGGTGCTTGAGGAATTTAATTTTTCAGATCCGGCAACCGATTGTAACCTAACCGATGCAGCGCTAAGATCATTTGAGGAGAAAGGATGTCTTCCCCACCAATACCCTTGATAGCATCTAATCCAATCATTATTTTGTCGCCATTACTGTCTAGCCATCTGAGGTTACCACATAACCAACATTTAGCGTTCAAAAGATTGCTCCAAATCACTGATTTTTGCTCCTAAAGGGTGCACCATTAGCAACCCATTCCTCCAAGCTCTGATGAAAGAGGCATTTACCCTTCATAATGATGCTTCAAAATTCCAAGACATTGAAGACCCTCCAAATATTACGAGAGAGGAGAGCCAAGTTAAATAGTTTAGTGTCTCTTATACCCCAACCACCTGAATTTGTAGGATAGGAGATGGATGCCAACTTAAGGAGGTGGATTTTATTTCCTTGACTAGTTCAAGACCACAGGAATTTAGCAAGAATGGCGTTAAATTTGTGAGTGATCGTTGTGGGCAGTAGGAATAAATGCATCCAATAAACTAATATTCCTTGAAGGACTGACTTTATCATGATTACCCTGCCACCCAAAGATAGCCATTTATGTCCTAAAAAGATAAAAAAAAATTTGATGTTATGGACAAGCCACTCCCAATCAACAATTCGGTAATTATAGGGTTATAACAGACAACCCAAATACAAAAATCCTATAGATAAAAAGGAGGAGTTGATTCCAAAAAGAGCAGCTATCTACTGATATACCACTGTGTCCTTCTCTTCAGAGATGAGCGCCGACTTATCCTTGTTAATAGTAAGTCTTGTGGCCCGACCAAAGGTGGCGAGAATCTAAAATAAATCCTCCCATTCTGAATAGTTAACAACACCGAAGCCAAGGACGCCATCTATGAAGAAAAGGTGGGTTATAGCTGACGAAGGAGTGACCGAGCATCCAAAGATGACACGATTTGTTTTAGCAGCAGAGATGCTACAACTGAGGGAATCCATGAGCAGAGTAAAAAGGAGCGGAGACAAAGAGCAACTCTGTCTCAATCCTCTTGAAGGAATGAAGAAGTCGGTAGGGAGACCATTAATTAAAATTTCCATTGAGACCGAGGATACACATGCCATGATCCACTTTATATGTCGGTGAGAAAATCTAATTATATGCAGAAAATCCCAATTTACTTGATCATACGCCATCAAAAGGTCAATTTTCATTAGGCAAGCATGTTGTTTACCCACATTGATTGAATGGATGAATTCTTGAGCTATGGCAACGAATTTGTGGATCCTAATGTCACGAAGGAAGCCAAATTTCTCTGGACAAATGTATGAGGACAAAATCTTTTTGACTCTGATAGCAATAATTTTAGAAATCACCTTATAAACAGAGTTACATAGAGAGATCAACCTAAAATCTGAAAAGCATATAGAATTAGAATTTTTAAGATTATGATTAATAATAATGAATTGTATATTTTTTTCAAATATTATGATTAATAATAATGATGAGAGTAACATTTACAATTTTATTTTATTGATAATAAAAAGTTTGTTTTTTTATTTTTATTTTCTTACAAATTGTGTAAAAGTATTTTTCTGTATTGGATTAACCCAACACATTTTAATTTAATATTTTCAATCTTTTTTGACTTAGCTCTTAGGACTTAAATATTAAATTTTTTCAAACATATTTCATTGTTTTTGTTCTTTCACATTTAAATCCAATTTAAGAGCTTTGGAAGAGAGTTATAGATCTTCAAGATCCTTCGAAAAGAGTCTTCTTCTCTCTTTCTTTCTTTTTAACATTTTTCTCCTTCAAAACCCATGTGTGGTAAGCAAAAACCACGGGTCAATTTATTTTTCTATGAATTCACCACCTTTATTTAATTGATTACTAATTTATTTTATTGACCTTTTTTTTTTCTTCTAATAGCCCATAACTCACTACTACAAAACTCTTATAAGTCAAAGAATAAGAATTGAGATGGAATCTGTTGTAGCTCCTAGAGACAACCTTGAGTTGCCAAAGACCAGTGCCTAGGACATCTTAACCAGTAAAGAGTATAAAGTATATTTCGGGCTCATTATTAGCTTAGGACTCTCTACCTTTCCGATTTGTGCAACGCATTACAATGTAAGTGGGACCAAAATACTCTCATATTCAGCAAGATATAAAGATTCTATTCTATTTTCTATGGTGTTAGTTTTGTGTTTTTTTAAGATTATGATTTCTGATTAATAATAATGATGATGATGATGACGATGACAATGACAATGACAGATACTTGTTTATTAATTGTATTTTTTTTCAAATATTATGATTAATAATAATGGTGAGGAGCCGTGTATATATATGTATTTCTTTTTGTATTAGTTCAAGCACATCTTAATTTAACATTTTCAATTTTTTTGGTTTAGTTGAAAATTATTGGCTAGTTAATAAGGGTTTAAGTTTAAAAAATGGAAGCTAACGACTTTTTGATTCCATTCGCAATTCATGATTAATCCTACTTAGTTTTGCATTCTTTTTTTGCAAAATATGATTAATCAATCTTAGTTTTCCATTATCCTAATCCATTTATCTATTATTTTTTCATATAATGTAAAGTTTTAGTTTTCCATTATCATCATCCATTCATTTCTTTTTCATATAGTGTAAGTTTCATGTATCTATTATATATAATTGTAAACAAACACACCCACACACACACACAAGGGAATATTATATTAATAAGGTGTCATAAATGTTGTTAAAAGAGAATATTATATTAATAAGGTATCATAAAAGTTGCTAAAAGAGAATATTATCTTAATAAGGTATCATAAAAGTTGTTAAAAGTATGAATATGTTGCTCTATATAAATTTGCAATTCTCAAATATTGTATTATGAAAGTTTGCATATTCTTATCACTACTACAAAGCTCCTATAAGCCACAAATATATTGTTGTAATAAGTACCTAAAATACATATGATTTTGAAAAACATAAAAATTTAAGCCAAAGACATGCTTAGTGACTATTTCCTCTTAATAACTTTCTATATCCACTTCCATTGCTTCTTTGGCTTGTTGAATAGTATCCTCCTCTTTTGGCTCCCCCCTTTGCATTATTGGAGACACATTGGTTTGAAGCTATTCAAGGTGGAGCCTTGCACATATTCAAGACTATATTCATCAGCATGCAACACTTTCCATCCAACTCCATTAATTTGTTTTTCAACAAAAAATAAAAAAGAGCTTCTTCATATTAAAAAAAGAAGTTACATATATCCAGATTAGAGGATAAAAAGACCAAACAAAAAAATGCCTCCATGAACCAATCCAAAAGGAATTTATAAAGAAAAAATTAAGTGGCTACACTGCATAAAACATTTGAAAATTTAGCTAAATGAAAGACAAAACCATGAGAAAAACCAGAGGAACAAACGTCTAATATTCAAAACGCAAAAGAGCCCTCTCATGAGATGGATCCATCAATCAGAAGTACGAAAAACATTATGCCAGGAAAAAGGGAAACCCCCCTTTTAGACAAAACATCTGCTTCCATAGTCTGCTCTTGATAAATTTGGAAAAAATAAATGTCGTAGAAAGAAGAATGAAGCACGAAAATACGATCCATCCAATGGAATAACAGAGGAAACTAGAGGGCATTCTGCCCATGCGTCCAATCCATGACAGACAACGAATCACCAACCACCTTCAAGGATTCAATTGCCAACCATACATCACTTTGGAAAAAACTGAGAACCTTGACGCTGACGGAATGATAATCTGGAACCCGGTCCTCAAATATGAATGCATTCTGGGATATCCATATCCCTTTAAATACATATAAGGGAAGAGCATGAAAAGGCCTATGACAGGAAGACTAATACATTAAGCAGATGAAAATGGAGGACCAATCCCTGACAAACCGAATATTCAACAAATCTGCCTCGTGAACCCAAATGGCCTTCGCAAAAGAGCATTCAATAAAAAGGTGGAAAACATCTTCAGGAGCAGAGTGACAAAGATGACACCAACCCGGACCTCAAAATCCCCTTTTCATCAGATTAATTAGGGATAAGAGGGAAATTTCAACACTTCTTTGCTTCTGAGAAGATAACCCTGTAGGATTCCAATCTTGGCCATGGGATTTACCGACATCTGTAGCAGGGGTATGTGGATTCAGGGAGAGGGGATTCTGCTTGAATCCAAATGTCTTTTTGGATTGGCTGGATTCTGGGATGGAATTTTGGGGTCAAGGGACCCCGGAAAGGAGTTCTGGAAAGACCGAATGGCTGGGGTTTGGTGGAAATCGATTTTCTCTAGTGGAGTTCCAATCGTTGATAGGTTAATCCCCATGGTGACTAAGAGGATAACTTGCAACTAAATGTCCATTCTTTTTGCACCGGTTGCATCTAAATGGGATACCCTAGTAATCCACCCATTGCCTGATGGAGGAGGGACCCCAATATAAATCAATGTCCTGTGGAAGTCCTAAAGAGAGATTTACTTCTACGAGAAACCAAACCACCCTTTTTTCAAGTAAAGAAATACATCCTTCATTAACATAATAAGCCTTTTCGATCTAATTAGCGATCTCTGAAATTGATTTTTTTTACCATAGCTCGAGCGGAAGCCCTGGGAACTTGGTCAAACAATTTTTCTCTTTGGTCTCTCCATGACAAAATTGAAACAAACCTTCCATTTCTGTAATATGAGGAATCCACGACCCTTCACCCAAGGGATTTCCAAGATTTTATTGGCATCCTCCTCCGATGAGAAATGGAAACCAAACCATCCATTCTCAAGTACACTCAATTTTGTTTTGTATCCTAAGAGAGAGAACCATCTCCTCTAGGACCACTGCTTCATCTACACCCCATTGTATGGAGAAAATTCCCACTTACCCACTAGAAACTTCTCTTTCAGTCTCACGACATTTTCCCAATAAACATCAACCCCTAGGATAAATTTATGAATTTCTTATTGTGCCTTTATGGGCTTCCTGCTATCGGATTTACCTTTTTGGTTCAATGTGGAATCTTCTAATGATGGAGAACCAAGATCATCCACAAAAAAAAATCCTTAAATCTATTGTTCCTAGCAGCCAAATCCTTCTCTGTGGCCTCTCGTCACCTAGGATATTCATAATGATTACATTCTACAGTTGACATTGATTCCCATTACCATGAGTAATGATAGAAACTTACTTGACGACTATGCCATTTTGGTTTCCTCGTGGCTTATTAAAGTACTAAAAATTTCAAATGGATCTCTACAGTAAAGGCCAAATCTAGAAGCATAGGAAATTCATCACTCTCTTCTAGGGTACACCATGTCATCATTCCTCCTTGTTAGGCTGCAAGAAGTAATTCAGTCGACAAGGGGTGATGAGCTACTCAATATCAATTTCCTTAGGATAACAAAAATTGTTTCAACATAGTAGATCAATAAGTTCGTCAAGCATATTCTAAGGTGACAAATTAGGTAACAACATATACCCCATATATTCTAAAGTGAATTTTACCACCTTTATTTAATTGATTACTAATTTATTTTATTGACCTTTTTTTTTTTCTTGTAATAGCCCATAACTCACTACTACAAAACTCCTATAAGTCAAAGAATAAGAATTGAGATGGAATCTGTTGTAGCTCCTAGAGACAGCCTTGAGTTGCCAAAGACCAGTGCCTAGGACATCTTAACCAGTAAAGAGTATAAAGTATATTTCGGGCTCATTATTAGCTTAGGACTCTCTACCTTTCCGATTTGTGCAAAGCATTACAATGTAATTGGGACCAAAATACTCTCATATTCAGCAAGATATAAAGATTCTGCAGAGGCAAGAAGGGAATCTTCAATACATATATACTTTAGACAACTTAGAGACAGCTTTCATCAAGGAGGGCCAGTTTCTCAATGCTGTATAGGTATTTTTAACGGAAAAGTGTTTTCCGCGCAGAAGGTGAAAGGAGAATACTAACTACTAATGAAATGATACTCGGTAAACATATTTCAACATAATATGGGCTTAGAAGCTAAGAATCCATACATATCAATCATTTCAGGCAAAATAACCTTCCATGGTATTTAATACGGAGGAAATGCGGATGATGTGTTAAGCGGAACAACATATCATGCATGGGCCATATTTGAAGCGACATAGACCAGTCAAGCATGAGTACCAAACAGCGATAAATTCATACCCAAACTGGCGAGTCACTCGCATTCCAAAGCATAATATAAGGAAATTGGTGACAGTGAAATAAACAATGAGACAATATTACGAAGAAAGAGTCACACAGACCATATAACATCAAGACTGGAATCCTCACATATGAGTAGAACTTCTCTTCGCTGAGACCCCACGGGCTCTGTGTATTTGTATTGATAATTCCACGACAAGCATACAAAATTCTTCACACTGCAAGTTTCTTCAGAAAGTTTGGAACCTGTTTTTCTCATTCGATCTTTTTTATATAGACCTCTTCCTATCTCAGCGAGAAGATATTTTTGAGAAAATATCTTCTTCGCATGACCAAAATCTGTTAAAGGTCCTTATCAGAACAACAAAACTTATGATGAGGAATAAGGCCTCCCATCATGGATAGTCAGGCCCTTGGCCTTTTTTTTAAAACATGAAATTAAACAAAAGTCTAGTAACAGTAAAATGCTGGAGTGGAGTAAACAACCCACTCGAAACTTAAAAGGAACTAATTCAGTAAAAAGTAAATGGGCCGCTGAGGCCGAATCATGAGTTGACATGATTTCATAGGTGTGGAAGGGTTGGGGCCGTTGCTGATGCTGATGTTGGGATGTTCGCTGATGAGCTGGCGATCCGGGTGGCGAACTGAGCGCATTTTTGCCAGCTGCTCTATGAAGTAAAAGCATCGGGTAGAAACCCTTCTCAGGGACATAGCATAAGGATAAAATCATTTAAATAATCTGTCCTTTTCTGAAAGGAAGTCCTATTGAAATTTAACCCGGAGGGCATAGCTCTCTTGTGCATTGTGCTCTCTATTTTCTAATTTTGAATTAGAATTAAAAATCTTTCATGCCAGACACTGAATTCATTGATCTTCGACTGATACTCTTTGCCACGTCATTAATTTTTTCATCTGCACAAATCTTCTCCTTGAATGGTTCTGAAGGGTTTGGTAGATTTTGAACCCTATTTCTTCAATGGATGTCATGTCGTGATAGTTCCCGGGACTTCTCTTCATAACTGCAGCTTCTGTAGAATAGCCCTTTAATGTGCTCTGCTACTGCAGTCAAGGTTGTACATTACAACAATTTTCCATCGCTAAAACCCTGCAAAAATCAGCAAACTTGTTAAGAAAACCGTGCTCGGGAGGTGGAAGTGGTGGGGGATAATGAGGAATGACAGCGCTGCATGATGGACCGGTGGGAAGAGTAAGGCGGTGGTAGAAAATACAACGTAACAGTGTGGGATGGTCATGAAGAAAGCTAGTGGAATGCTATAAAGCGTGAAAATACGAAAGAAATGAAGGAATGAACCAAATGTGGGTCTGGGGTGGTGAAGAGCACGCGGAAAACAACTTGAGGACAGATGGCGTGATATTAAGACAATGGGAAAGGGATGACGTGGAATGTTGACGGTGGTACCAGGGTATGCATCGCAATCGCAAATCAGGAGATGAGGTGGAGTGGCGTGATAAACATGGGATTTGCGATGCGATGAGCAATCCTTTGCGAACCCAATACATAACAAATTTCTCGTTTGCAAAGGGAAAAGCCCTTAAATGTATGAACTGGCGAGAGAAATAAGAGGCGGGGCCTGGAGGCTGATCGCAATCGCAATATCGCAGATCGGGAGATGGAGTGGGGTGATAAACATGGAATGCTGCGATTTGCGATGGATGCGATTTGCGATGATCGCAAATCGCAAATCGGGAGATGAGGTGGAGTGGCGTGATAAACATGGGATTTGCGATGTGATGAGCAATCCTTTGCAAAACCAATACATAACAAATTTCTCGTTTGCAAAGTGAAAAGCCCTTAAATGTATGAACCGGTGGGAGAAATAAGAGGTGGGGCCCGGAGGCTGATCGCAATCGCAATATCGCAGATCGGGAGATGAAGTGGGGTGATAAACATGGAATGCTGTGATTTTCGATGGATGCACTATGCGATGGATGCGATTTGCGATGATCACAAATCGCAAAGGCGAAAAGTGCGATGGTCCGATTAGGAGGCTACATATGAATGCTGCGATTGCGATGGTGCGATTAGCGCTTTAAGGGTCAGCATTCGGTCTCATGCTGGGGGCATATGTGGGGAAGTGGCAAAGGGGCTAGGCCTTATATATGTTTTCGGATACGTGTTTATGGCCTTTTTAAATGCATTTTGGAGTGGGGAAAAGCAACGGTAGGCAAATAAAGGACTTTGTAAGATAGGACAAGGAGGTTGAATGATTTAGGCCAGGCTGGCCTGCGAAAATGTGATGAGGGGCTGATTATGATCAACATTAGCTCCACCTGGGGACGGTGTTAGGTCTCTGTAATTTATTAGCAAGATTGGGAGAGTCCAATCACAGAGTTAACATCATTTCAACCAACTTTGGGATTCTAGGATCTAGCCCTCCTGAATCCGGAGAGGGATCTCTCCAATATGTACAAAGATGGATATTGTCTTTGAAAAGCTTAAGGTAATGATATTAGGCTAGTTATGAAGGCCAAGGGTTTTGTTTTGTTTTGGATGGTTGAGCATGAAATGTTACTTGAGAGGAAAGTCCTAAGTGCAAAGTTTCAAAAGTGAGAAGTTGCAAGCAAATAGAACAGTTTTGGCAGATAGATAGATATAACGCTGGTTTTTAGTCCATTGGGCTATGGAGTCATATCTGGGCTTTAATTGAACAACAACATCAAGTGTGATCCAAGGGGCAAGTCATCTATACCATAAGATTATTGAGATTAAAATGATGAAATGGAAACATTAAAATGTTGGAGGGATGGAAACTGATAATAATTTCTCAGAGGATTTATAGTCAGTCCAAACAAGAAAAGCCTCTTAAGTAACTGTTTTAAAACCAACCAAGGACAGGGCTAACCATAGAATTCTTGGGCAAGTTCTTATTAAAGCAGCTTAATTGACAAACAATCCGGTAATCCACATAATTACCTTCAGAAAGTATGAAAACACATAAGAAAAACAGAGTGTAACTTAAGATCAGATAAAGTACTTTTAAACCTAGTCTGCTTTCAGTCAACACCAAGGGAAACTTTCAGAATCTGCCTTTGGAGAAAAAAATCTAGGAATCAGGACAAACCATATCTTCTCTAGTCTAACTTTAATAGCAAATAATGGAAATAACATTCTAGAACAATGTTTGAGAAAACAGAAGGACGAGGGAACGCCAACATTCCTAACTGTTTAAACTATATTGAATCATTCTTAAATAAACAAATCTGAAGAAAACATTAAGATAAAGATTTCTCAGCCAGAGAAGGTTACTGCTATACAGAAAATCCTAACCCTGTTTAAACTCTTCTTTACAGAGGGAAAATGAACAATATGGCATACACAGAAGGAAAACGATTAACAAAGAAAGAAGCACTTCACCGGTGATAAAGACCAGGATCCCAAGAAACAACTTTTATATTGATGTCAAACCAGTTACAATCTTCAAGTCCAATGTTTCAGTTCAGCAATCATCTTCACTATTCAACCTAACTACTCTAGCACAAACAGAGCTTCAAGGGCCAATGAACACTATGTACAAATAGAAGTCTCGAGCTCAAGTGTATTTCAAAGTTCTGCAACCAACAATTTCTCATCTTCTGCAGAAGTACTTATAGGAAGATGAGGAGGTGAGATTTTAACAAAATATCTCAAGGATAATTAATGCAGAGTGAAGACTTCTCGGCCCTTTGAGAGGCTCGAGGGAGAAATTTACAGATGGATCACTACATTAACTGTTTCACAATAAATATCAAAGCTCGGTGGAAGCTTTGTTTGACTTTGAGGCTCTGTGTATGTTTTGGAGTAACTCTGCAGATATTTATGCATTGGTTTCCTTGCAGAAATAACTTCTCGGCAATCCTGGAGGCAGATATTTCTTCGAGCAATAACTTCGGCCTCTGTTCTGAATGGTTTGAGGCGACAAGTGGCTCTTTGTAGTAGCTGAGAAATCAATTTGCCTCAGATGTGGTGGTGGAGGCTTTCTGTCTGATAAAACACTTTAGGTTTTCCTTTAAACTGTGTTTTAGATTGGGGATTAGGCTTTTGATAACTGTCTTAGCCGTAATCCCCATAAAAACTGTCTTCGATCTTCATCTGCTATGCTCTGTCTTCAAAACTGATACTCTTTAACTGTGTTTGAATTAAAACAGTGTCTTGTCGATGTGCAGGGCCGCGCAGGGCTCTTTAGGTTATCAATCCCCATGAAACATCAATAAATTATTTGATACAGAGCCCGTGAACGGTTCTTTTTAGAAAGCCCGAAGGCACAGGAAACGTCTTTCCCAACCCTCGGCTCTCCTTCAATCTATAATGGAAAATTATTAAAACACCTGCAAAACACAAAAACAGTTAAGAAATCCTGCGGAAATAGGTTTAAACTGCTTCAGATGGCGGGGGAGGAGCGTAGCCGTCGGATAAAAATATCTAACGGTGGAGATCGGCGCAAATCAGAAAAATGAGAGCGGGGAGAAGAAAATAAGGCAGGGTGGTTTTGGACCGTCCGATCTGGACACGTGGACGGTCCAGATCTAATCAGAGGATCTCAATCGGGGGTGGCAGAAAAGGGGATGTGATTGAAACGCAGCGATGCGATTAAGCGCTGGTCGTTGATCTGCAGATCAGATCAACGGTGGGAAACGAATCGGCGGGTTTTGAAATGGGGCAATACTTGCGATCAGAGGGAATAAGGACCATTGGATAGGCGGGAAATGGATGGCCCAGATTTAATCGGAGGATCGCAATCGGGGGGGGGTCACACAACAGCATGCGATTGAGCCCTTTGCGATTGAGCGCTGGCCGTTGGATCAAAGGACTAGATCAACGGTGGAGAATGGAATCGGGGAGAAACCCTTGTATTTTATATAAAACCCGAACTTTTGAAATAAACAAAGGTTTTTATGGATCGGGGTGGAAAAACATATATATAAAGCGAATAGGCACCCGACTGCGGGGCCTTTGGATGTATGAAAATTGATAGGCTCGGGGCTTTATATATAATAAGGGCCTAATCGCAATCGGAACTGCGGGCCTGGTCTTTCCGATCAACCCATTGAAATTTCCCCGATTGCGATTGCGCAATCGGTTTTTTTGATCTAACCATTTTATTTTTAACATGTGACTTTGGCTCATTAAATCAAAACTTTGGAAAAGAGGGTTTTTGTAATTTACAAAGGAAAAATGGGTCGGAAATGAAATATTCACAAGGTTTAAGCGCCGAGGGCGGGCTCAGGGTTATATGAAAATAATATGATCGGGGGTCTTAAGCAGCAAGGCTAATCGCAATCGGAACTTTTGGAGTATGGCAAAGACTTGCGTCCTTGATTCTTTCCGATGCGATTAGCACCTTAATGTATTAGCAAGTGGTTCCAGACCCAAAGCATATGGTGGGGAAGTGGTTTAGGGCTTATCCCAAAGGGCTTAGGTCTATAGCAATGAAACTTTGATTTTTTATGAGAAATTTTCAAGGATTTTAATGGATTTGGGGGTTCCGAAATAGTTAAAAAGTGAGTTTTTAACTATGAAAGGGGAAATTTTCATAAATGGAAAGAAGAGGACTTATGAAAACAAGGTAGTTTTGATGGAGAAAAATGGGAGCAGATGAAAGGTTTTGAGAAGAGGAGAAATGACGATCTTTCAGCAGTCTTTCAGTTGGAATCAGCAGAAATTCCCGAGTATAAAAAATGGGACAGCAAATGAGGATTTTGGACAAAGGCATGAGGCCTACAAGGAGTCTTCAAGAGCCAACAATTTTTTAGTGATAAAATTTGTTCCTTGGAGGCTCAAAAAAGATCTTAGCCACCTTTTGGTATAACAAAATATTATAGGTGGCTAACAGTGGCTCCACTTGGGGATGGTGCCTTCTAGAAGGCATCAAGAATTCAGACTCGATTTCTGGGAGGCTGATTAGTTGCCTTAGCCATGAAAACCATGGACCTTTATCAACAAGCTTGCTACCTACCCAATCCTACAGATCTAGCATTTTTTCTTCATCAGAGTGCACTTAGATTGGCAAACTCTACTCACAACATTTTATTCTTTTGAAAGCAGGAAATCTAATCTACTTCTACTCCTTATTTCTCCCTGAACTCAGATTAAACAGTTGAGCTCAGATATTTCTCTACCTAGTCTACTGTCCGTTGGGATTAAACATTCCAACAAACTTTCATTCTCTAAATTCTACAACAGAAATTTTAAAATAGTCAAGTCAAGATTGAGCTGTTTGACTTGCTATGATCTATGGCATAAGAACAAGCTGCACATAGATTATTATTTGCAGAAAAATTAAATCAAAATGGAAGGCTTAAGATCTGAAAGTTTCTCATTATGGCCTTCTTTTTCTTTACAACTCTGTTTTTAATTTTGTTTTGAGCTGTCTCTTTCTTGATATTTGATTCAGATTTTGGGCAAATTAGAACCAGTTTTTCTCTTTTATGACTCAGAAAAATAGAACAGTTTTGAGTCATCTCTCTTTGGAAACTTTGGTTCAGATTTTGAACATGTTTGAACCTTTAATTTCTATCCTAATCTATCTACTGATAAGCCAAGATGAAACAGTTTGGAAAATCAAATTCACTACCCTATCAGCAGAAAATTGAAAGCTAATTAGTCAAGATTAAACAATTTGACTAACTAGAAGTGTGTTTTGCAGGAGTGGCATTTAAGCTTGCACACTTTCAGATTTATTTCTCTTTTTGGCATGGGGCTGTGCCTTTCTTGTTTTTCATTTCTGCCCTATTTTCTTTCTTTCTTTTTTTTGTATTTTTTTGATTTTTCATAACTTTGAATGCAATGGTGGATGAAATATTCATAATGAAAACGAAAAAACAAGGCTTAAAAACATATCATGAATCAAGAGAAGTAATGCTTGAGCATCCTGCCATTGACAGGACCCCCAAACAAATCTGTTCCATCCAACTCTTGTAAGAAGAATGCATTGTTTCCAGCAACTGGATGAATAGAGTAAGGGCCAAGCCATAGATTGTCAAATTTACCATGCTTTCCCTTGTCTTCCCTCTTTGAGTCCCACTTTAAAACTTTGTCCCCAATCTTGAAATTGCTAGCCTTTGTTCTTCTGTCAAAAAGCTTCTTAATGCTGTCCTGTTTCTGCAATGTTTTGTTGTACACTTCCTCTCTGATTTGCTGAAGATGAATGGTCTGATTTATTCTTCTGATCATGTCATTATCTTCAGTCTGCAATTCTTGAATTAACTTCATAACTGGTACACCAAGGCTGTTAGGAAAAATTGCATCTGTACCATACACAAGATGGAAGGGTGACATACCAATAGATTTCTTCAAAGTTAATCTGTCAGCCCAAAGTGCATGGATCGGCTTTGTGTGCCAAGACTTTTTATTGTCCTCCAACAGTTTCTTGATTATGTTCACTAAGCTTTTATTGGAAG
Source organism: Pinus albicaulis (assembly GCA_034641835.2). NCBI lineage: Eukaryota > Viridiplantae > Streptophyta > Pinopsida > Pinales > Pinaceae > Pinus > Pinus albicaulis. The sequence goes on along the minus strand of CM076578.1, from coordinate 1,300,236,764 downwards.
ATTCTGCAAGTCCATTACCTTGAGGGTAATAGGCCGTGGAATGCCCTAGTGTTATCTGGTATTTATGACAGAAGTCAACCATTTTCTTTGATCCAAACGCTGCTGCATTATCTGTGATGATCTTGGTAGGACAGCCAAATCTGGAGAGGATATTGGTTTCTATGAACTTTATAATAACCGAATCATTGGCTTGCCTACAAGGAATGGCTTCTATCCACTTAGTGAAATAGTCTGTGGCAGTAAGGATCCATCTATGCTGGGCAGAAGATGAGGGATGGATTTCACCTATGAAGTCAAGTCCCCAATGTTGAAAAGGAGCTTCAACAGTGATTGGATGCAGAGGAAGGGGTAACAATTTTCTTTTGCCTTCGAATAGTTGGCATTTATGGAAAGTAGTGGTCATCTTGTGTACATCAGGAAAAAGAGTAGGCCAATAGAAACCAGCCCTCAAAATTTTGTTGGCTGTTGACTTCCAGTACAAATGGCCTCCACACTCTCCTTCATGAAATTCCTGCTTAACCTTCTCTGCATCAAACTCAGGCAAACATTTAAGCAATATACTACTAGCATTTTTCCAATAAAGACACCTATCTACAATGCAATATTTTACTGCTTTCAGTTTTAAGAACCTTGCCTTTGTTTTCGACAAACCAGGAGGTGTATTTAAATTAAGCAAAACATAAACGATATCAGCATACCAAGGAGAATTCATAAAATGGTTTTCAATAATGGGAGTTGAGAATTCTTCTTGGCTATCCAAAGCATTAATCATATTAATATCAAGAACTTCAAAATTGGATTCAGCCATTAATCTAGCTAGACCTTCGCATTTGATGAGTTTAGTGGGTTTTATCTCTAAATCATATTCGAGAATAACATCAATCCACTTACCTCTCTTACCATCTGGTTCCTGTGTTAGAATGTCTTTAACAACCGAATTAGGGACAAAGGTAATGATGTGTGAGTGAAGGATGTATACTCTGAAGTCTTTCAATGCTTTAACTAAAGCAAAAGCTTGCTTTTCCATAATATTATACTTCAAAGGGGCATCCCTCAATGCCTTGCTAAAGAATGCAATAGGCTGCTCTTGTCCTTGTGGATTTTTTTGTAAAAGGACAGCAGCAATAGTATGTTCTGATGCAAATGAGAAGATATAAAAATATTTTGAAAAATCAGGGCTTATGAGAACCAGTGTTTTGGTTAATGCTTGTTTCACCAGCTCAAAGGATGTCTTTGCTTCCAAGGTCCATTTTATCCCTTGCTCCTTCTTCAACATGTTTGTCATATTTCTAAGGAGCTCCGCTAAGTTAGGGATGAACCTTCTCAAAAAGTTAATCTTTCCAATGAAAGACTGCAACTCTTTGATATTTCGAGGATGAGAGATTTGCAATATAGCCTCAATCCTCTTTGGATCTATCTTTATACCTTCTTCTGAAATAATGTGTCCAAGAAGCTTACCTTCTTGGAGACCAAATAGTGTCTTTTTAGGGTTTAAAGATATCCCAAACCTCTTGCACTTCTCGAAAACTTTTCTCAAATGTTCTAAATGTTCTTCATCTGTTTTTGAAAACACAGTGACATCATCTAGATATATAATGATGAAGAAGCCCAATTCTTCCGAGAATGCTATGTCCATGGCTCTCTGAAAGGTTGCTCCAGCGTTCATTAGACCAAAAGGCATCTTCACATACATGAAAGTTCCCCATGGAATAGTGAAAGTTGTCTTTAATTGATCAGCAGGGTGAACTAAAATCTGATTATACCCTGAATAGCCATCAAGCAACGAAATCCTTTTAGACCCCACCACCATTTGTAAAATGTGATCCATTTTTGGTAAAGGGTAGTTATCCTTTAACGAAGCTTTGTTTAAGTCTCTAAAGTCTATACAAAGCCTGATTTCTCCAGTCTTCTTCCTAACGGACACCAAATTAGATACCCACTCAGAATATCTAATAGGGACAATAATGCCAACATCGTGCATCTTCATGATTTCCTTCTTAACCAATGGCAACTGGACAGGGTTTATTCTGCGCAGTTTCTGTTTGAATGGTTTTTGGTTTTCTTTAAGAGGGATTTTGTGCTGTATTATTTCAGTGTCATAGGATTTAAGATCTTCGTAACTCCATGCAAAAACATCAGAAAATTCTTTGAACAACTCTATGTATTTAAGTTTAATGTGAGCTGGCAAAGTTTTGGACAGTTTGATCATTTTTGGTTTTTCCTCACTGCCTATATTGCACTCCTCTACTTCAGTCTCTACAGGTTCCAGTTTTGGTTTATTGGCCACATCGTTAAAATCGAACAACTCCTCTAAAGGCGTTAGACCACTCGGCAAATTTTCATCTTTAGAATGCAGTTTGTAATTCTTCCGTTTCTAACTCTGCACTTAATTCTGTTTTGCTCCTAAGTTTGCTAGACAATAGGTTAATATTGGCAGGTTGAGGAGACGATTCTTCTTCACCAAGAAATTTTTCTTCACTGCAGTCTGTATCATAATCTGAATCTGAACTGTGCAGTTCGAACTCATTTCTGAATTGCATGAAGTCTTCTATTTGTTTGTCATTGTCAAACACTTGCCAATATTTTTCGTTATCAGGCACTTCCGGTCTAAATTTTATTGGAGTTGTGTTGTCTCCAGTCTCATATGGCGTTAGACATGTCCTGGCCGCAAAAGCTAAATTGTGGGCCATAATGTTCTTTTTCCTTGGGATGAAACTCAGGTTTGACTCCTCAAATGTTGTCAAAAGATCCATGACATCATTCCGATAGGCTCTAAGTCTGGGATGATTCGCATTATACTCCCCATTGACTTGCCTAATGATTAACTCAGAATCCCCGTACACATTAATTCTTCTCGCTCCTAATTTCTTCAAGAGATGCAAGCCTAAGAGAAGGGATTCATATTCTGCTATGTTGTTGGAACACTGAAAGTTTAATTTGCATGAGATGCATTCTGTGTGGTTGTTTTTAGTGTTAATGATCCAAACCCCTGCACCAGCATTATTTCTAGTGCATGACCCATCAAAATACATACTCCATAAAGGACTGTCTTCGGTTTCGTCTGTTTGGCGATTGTCCCTTTTAACTATGGTGCCTTCTGACTGTTCATGATTAGCAGCACCCAATTGAATTTGTTTTGACTCCTCAAATTCTTCAATAGATTGAGGGATGATGTCAGAAATGTTAGGGGTATTTTCCGGGTTGTTAAGTCCTAAAAACAATGGGCTCATAACCAGTAAATCAAAACCTATGCTTTGTTTACTAATGTTTTCACATGTGGCAAACTATTTGGACACTTCTGCGTTATTATACTCTTCTTCCCTGTCGGCCTTTAATTCTATTAAATTGACTTGCTCACTAGGAGTTTCATTGTTAAACATGATAAAAGAATCAAGGCCTGTATTGACAGAATATATAGGAGAGTTTCATGGTCTGTCTTGACTTGTAACCGTGTATTGCATATGAGACTCCCTGTAAAGTCTTCTGGTCTGATTGAAAACCGGGATGGTCGCATATGTCATGTCCACCTGCATAGTCCCCTGTAACTTAGCTCCCCGGGATATTGATAATAGCATTCCATACTTTGGGGGGACATCAGCCACAACAATGTCCATGAGTAAACATTTGGCTGGAATCTGGGCTAGGTTAACACAGAGGTCTTCGATCAATCCTAGACATTTTACTCTATTTGAGTCAAAGGAGTATAGGTCTTTGTAGGGTCTGGTAATTTCTAAACCAAGGCTCTCCATCACAGCTTTAGGCATTAAATTATGAGAAGCCCCGGAATCATGCATAGCGTTGTGTAGAATTTTGTCATGAATGTTCAAACTCACATAAAAGGGAGGAACTGGTCCTTCTTGAAACTTCCCTTCAATCTTAGGGCCAAAAATCAACTCTGGTAGGTTGTCACTAAGATTAACTGTATCTCCATTTTCCTCTATATTTAAAGCCTTCAAAATTTGGTTCCTATATACATGTTGGGCAGCTAACTCAGTTAATGGAACAGAGATTTTGATCTTTAAGATTTCCTGTTCAAGGCCGAAAGGGGTTTGATTCTTTGAAGCACTTGTTTCAACCTTATTAGCTGTCACTCTATCAACAATTACAGCTTGTTGATCTGTTTTACTTGACACAACTGTTGTAGAAGGAGTACTAGCTGAAGTGTTAGTACTGCTGATGTCTTCACTCTGTTTTTCAGAATTTTGAGTGTTTTTCTCCTTATCCTTATCAGAATTAACAACCACTATTTTGTCTTTTTGTTTGGCTGTTTTGGGTTTAGCTGCGGTGCTGCTTTGAGAGGATTTGTCAGAGGTTTTGGTGTTGGGGGCTTGTTGACCGGTCTTGCTTCTAAGGTCATATTCTCTTTGAGGTTCTATGACGACATTTTCCATGTCTTGATAATCATTTTCATTACCATTTCTTTTGTCATCATAAGGAGTGTAAAGACCTTGTTTTCTATCATAACGAACTTCCAAGTCATCATCTTCTTCCCCAAACATGTTGATATCCTCTTCCTCTGTTATGTCTTCTGTTTCTTCAACCTCACTTACATAGTTTTGATGAAAGGGAGGGGTGATCTGTTGATCATCTTCCCTGGGTCTGTTTGGAGGTTGGTTCCTTCTAACATTCTGATTCTGGTTCCTATTTTGAGGAGCAGTTTGATTTTGATTTGCTTGTGCTCTCTTAATTATGCTCATCTCTTTCATCATTTCTTCCATCATTCTCTCTATTTTCGAGCTTGAAGTGGAAGGGGTGGATTCCTCTCTAAAAGATACTCTCTTTTCCGCTTTCATCCTTGCTCTTTTCTCCATCAAGTTCACTTCCACAGAAAGAGCACCCCTTTGCATGTCTTCAAGAGTTGCAAAAACTATTTCTCTAAGTGAATATGTCATGTCTGGATCAAACCCTTCAGGAAATTTGTTTAAAGCTGAGCCCTAAGGAGGTTTTAGTTCAGGGGAAAGTGCATTATAGACGCTGTTAAATCTGGTACAATAAGATTGTACACTTTCCCCAGGGTTTCTATGGAGATTGTTATAGTCAGCAAGGACTTGGAGAGGATTCTTTCTCACTTCCCATTTGTTTAAGAATGTTTGATGGAAGGCTTAGATATCGTTAATACTATGGGGGGTTAAACCTTTAAACCATTTTCTTGCTTCTCCCCCCAAACTTTGAGCAAATAGTCTCAACTTGACAGAATCATCATCAATTTCGTTTCTGTCAAAGTAGTCATTCATCTTGTCCACATGTTGAGATGCTGTTATAGTATTTCTAGTATCATACAATGGAATTTTTGACTGATAGTCCTGTGGAAGATTGGCTAATGGTATAGGAAGGACTAAGGGAGCATACCATGTTGCCATGGCAGGAGGTGGAGGTGGATTTACAGAAGGGAAAGTGGGCTGAGGTGAAGTGGTTTGAACAATGGATGTAGGGTGAGTAGAAGTGGATGGACCAGGAGTAGACTGTTGAGATGATCTTGGATGAGAGACACCTAAATTGTGAAGGAAATGTAAATCAGGAGGTGTTGTTTCCCTGCTACCAGGATGTTCACTTGTTTCAGGATATGAAAGTGAAGATTCAGAGTCTAACTGGATTATATCATCAAATGACCTAGTCCTAAATGGGTTCACTAAGTCAGTTTGTGATTGTTGCAGAGTTGAAAGATTTTCAGGGACTGAATTAGCTCTCAAGGGTGATTTGAAAACAGTTAATAATTTAACCTTAGGAGACTTCCAAAGGATACTTTATGGATTATCAACTATCTCAGGTGGGTTAGGGTCTGGGTGGGCTCTAGTGTGAATCTTTTTAGAAGCCACTATGCTATGTTGTTTAGACCTAAAACAAGAAAATTTCAACCAGATATGACAATCTTGGAGAGGTTAACCAATCTGTTTTTACAATTTTAAATCCCACAGTCCTCTAACTGAGTTTGAATGATTTTATAATGATAAGGGTTCTTCCTAGTGGAGTCTTAAGGTCTGCTAGGATTGTGGAGTCGCCAAGTGGAAATTTTTAGCTCCTTTCAGAGGTAAAAGGTCTTATGGTCCACCACCATGTTTATTTAATTCTAATCTGAAATATTTTTAGGTTTTTCTAAGTCATTTTTCAGTTTTGTGGTTGTTAAGAATATCCTAACTTTGTTTCAAAACTTAGCTAAGGTTGCGAGACAAAGGCAGTCTACTCTTATGGCTAAGCCAACTGATTTTTCAAGGTCAGATGAAGTCTTAAGAGAAACCTAGGGTTTACCTAGTTTGTCACTGATTCAAACAAGTTCCATCGTGATTACCTATATTAGGCAGTGCTTGAAAAGGCTGCTTTTTACTCTGGTTAATAAAGCAAATGCTCTATGAACCAAATCTTTGACGTCGTATGATTATCTTTAAATGAAAATGATTCTGGGTTCGATGTCCCCAGTGGAGTCGCCAGAAATGTTAGGTTCTGGTGGCTCAAGCTGGTTAATAAAGCAAGCGCTCTATGAACCCAACCGCAAGATTATTTATGAATGGATTTGAATGTAAAAGATTCTGAGTTTTGAGTCCCCAGTATGGTCGCCAGAAATATTAGGTCTCTGTAATTTATTAGCAAGATTGGGAGAGTCCAATCACAGAGTTAACATCATTTCAACCAACTTTGGGATTCTAGGATCTAGCCCTCCTGAATCCGGAGAGGGATCTCTCCAATATGTACAAAGATGGATATTGTCTTTGAAAAAGCTTAAGGTAATGATATTAGGCTAGTTATGAAGGCCAAGGGTTTTGTTTTGTTTTGGATGGTTGAGCATGAAATGTTACTTGAGGGGAAAGTCCTAAGTGAAAAAGTTTCAAAAGTGAGAAGTTGCAAGAAAATAGAACAGTTTTGGCAGATAGATAGATATAACGCTAGTTTTTAGTCCATTGGGCTATGGAGTCATATCCGGGCTTTAATTGAACAACAACATCAAGTGTGATCCAAGGGGCAAGTTATCTATACCACAAGATTATTGAGATTAAAATGATGGAATGGAAACATTAAAATGTTGGAGGGGTGGAAACTGATAATAGTTCTGAGATTTATAGTAGGCCCAAACAAGAAAAGCCTTAGTACTGTTTTAGGTAACCCACCAAGGATAGGGAGAATACATCTCTGGGCAGTTCTTTGCTTTGAAAGTTTTAATTTGACATGAACTGAGAAATCACATATTGTAATTTCTAGTATGAAGTTAACATAGTTAACATAAGAAAGGAAAATTACAGATCAGAGGTAACTTTAAACCTAAACTGCTTTCTTCAAATAACACCTCAAGGAAACTTAACTGCCTTTGGAGAAAAGAATCTAGGAATCAGGGAAAACCATATCTTCTCTAGTCTAACTTTAATAGCAAATAATGGAAATAACATTCGAGAACAATGTTTGAGAAAACAGAAGGACGAGAGAACGCCAACATTCCTAACTGTTTAAACTGTATTGAATCATTCTTAAATAAACAAATCTGAAGAAAACATTAAGTTAAATATTTCTCAGCCAGAGAAGGTTACTGCTATACAGAAAATCCTAACCCTGTTTAAACTGTTCTTTACAGAGGGAAAATGAACAATATGGCATACATAGAAGGAAAACGATTAACAAAGAAAGAAGCACTTCACCAGTGATAAAGACCAGGATCCCAAGAAACAGATTTTATATTGATGTCAAACCAGTTACAATATTCAAGTCCAATGTTTCAGTTCAGCAATCATCTTCACTATTCAACCTAACTACTCTAGCACAAACAGAGCTTCAAGGGCCAGTGAACACTATGTACAAATAGAAGTCTCGGGCTCAAGTGTATTTCAAAGTTCTGCAACCAACAACTCCTCATCTTATGCAGAAATACTTATAGGAAGATGAGGAGGTGAGATTTCAACAAAATATCTCAAAGACAGTTAATGCAGAGTGAAGAATTCTTGGCCCTTTGAGAGGCTCGAGGGAAAAATTTACAGGTGGATCACTACATTAACCGTTTCATAATAAATATCAAAGCTCGGTGGAAGCTTTGTTTGACTTTGAGGCTCTGTGTATGTTTTGGAATAACTCTGCAGATATTTATTTATTGGTTTCCTCTCTTGCGAATAACTTCTCTAAGAATGTCGAGGCAAGATATTTTCCATAATAATTTCGGCCTTTGTTTTGAAAGGTTTGAGGCAACAGGTGGCTCGGTGATAGCTGAGGAATCAATTTGCCTCAGGACGTGGCGGTGGAGGCTTTCTGTCTGATAAAACACTTTAGGTTTTCTTTAAACTGTGTTTTGAGTTGGGGATTAGGCTTTTGATAATAATCTTAGCCGTAATCCCCATAAAACTGTCTTCAAAAACTGCCTTCGATCTTCATCTCGTCAAACTAAGTTTCATCTCGTGCTCTGTCTTCAAACCGATACTCTTTTTAACCGTGTTTGAATTAAAAACAAAGGTCTTGTCGATGTGTGTAGTCGCGTTAGGTTTCTTTAGACATCAATGCCCAGTTGAAACACCTAAAAATTATTTGATATGAGCTCCGTGAACTAGTTTTTTAGAAAGCTCCAAGGCACAGGAAACGCAACGTCTTTTCCCAACCCGCTGATGTTCAATCTATAATGGAAAATTATTAAAACACCTGCAAAACACAAAAACAGTTAAGAAATCCTGCGGAAATAGGTTTAAACTGCTTCAGATGGCGGGGGAGGAGCGTAGCCGTCGGATAAAAATATCTAACGGTGGAGATCGGCGCAAATAAGAAAAATGAGAGCGGGGAGAAGAAAATAAGGCAGGGTGGTTTTGGACCGTCCGATCTGGACACGTGGACGGTCCAGATCTAATCGGAGGATCTCAATCGGGGGTGGCAGAAAAGGGGATGCGATTGAAACGCAGCGATGCGATTAAGTGCTGGCCGTTGATCTGCAGATCAGATCAACAGTGGGAAACAAATCGGCGGGTTTTGAAATGGGGCAAGACTTGCGATCGGAGGGAATAAGGACCGTTGGATAGGCGGGAAATGGATGGCCCAGATTTAATCGGAGGATCGCAATCGAGGGGGTCACACAACAGCATGCGATTGAGCCCTTTGCGATTGAGCACTGGCCGTTGGATCAAAGGACTAGATCAACGGTGGAGAATGGAATTGGGGAGGAACCCTTGTATTTTATATAAAACCCGAACTTTTGAAATAAACAAAGGTTTTTATGAATCGGGGTGGAAAAACATATATATAAAGCGGACAGGCGCCCGACTGCGGGGCCTTTGGATGTATGAAAATTGATAGGCTCGGGGCTTTATATATAATAAGGGCCTAATCGCAATCGGAACTGCGGGCCTGGTCTTTCCGATCAACCCATTGAAATTTCCCCGATTGCGATTGCACGATCGGTCTTTTTGATCTAACCATTTTATATTTAACATGTGACTTTGGCTCACTAAATCAAAACTTTGGAAAAGAGGGTTTTTGTAATTTACAAAGGAAAAATGGGTCGGAACTGAAATATTCACAAGGTTTAAGCGCTGAGGGCGGGCTCAGGGTTATATGAAAATAATATGATCGGGGGTCTTAAGCAGCAAGGCTAATCGCAATCGGAACTTTTGGAGTATGGCAAAGACTTGCGTCTTTGATTCTTTCCGATGCGATTAGCACGTTATCGTATTAGCAAGTGGTTCCAGACCCAAAGCGTATGGTGGGGAAGTGGTTTAGGGCTTAGCTCAAGGGGCTTAGGTCTATAGCAATGAAACTTTGATTTTTTATGAGAATTTTCAAGGATTTTAATGGATTTGGGGGTTCTGAAATAGTTAAAAAGTGAGTTTTTAACTATGAAAGGGGAAATTTTCATAAATGGAAAGAACAGGACTTATGAAAACAAGGTAGTTTTGATGTAGAAAAAAAGGAAGTAGATGAAAGGTTTTGAGAAGAGGAGAAATGACGATCTTTCAGCAGTCTTTCAGTTGGAATCAGCAGAAATTCCTGAGTATAAAAATGGGACAGCAAATGAGGATTTTGGACAAAGGCATGAGGCCTACAAGGAGTCTTCAAGAGCCAACAATTTTTTAGTGATAAAATTTGTTCCTTGGAGGCTCAAAAAAGATCTTAGCCACCTTTTGGTATAACAAAATATTATAGGTGGCTAACAGACGGCATGTTTACTCCCGAATGTGTCGAGAACTACGCAGACCACCTGTTTATCTCCTGTGTACACCATCCATCGTCCTTCCCCTGCACTTTTAATTTATTTGTTCACAGATTAACATGCCTCATGCATTATTCAATTCAAAAATGCAAACAACTACTAATATACAATATGATACACTCAGGCCCTCCCGACCTAGCTCAGAACTGAAAGTAGGGTTTTAGGAATTGACCATTTACAGGGGCGTTCAGCAAACCCCCCTGCAAATTCTCCAATCTATAAGTATTATTACCGCCCTGCTCTGCAATCTTGAAGGGGCCGAACCAAAGGGAGTCGAATTTACCGTGCTTTCCTTTATCGGCCCTCCTTATGTCCCACCTGAGTACTAAATCCCCTGTCTGTAACTTTTTGTCTTTGGTGTGTTGATCAAACAACTCTTTCATTTTCTTCTGGTATGCCTCTAGCCTCTGATTTACCTGACTACGCGTTTCTTCTAGTTCCACCAGCTGGTTAATTCTACTAGTCACGTCATCAGGTTCTTCCTGACTCTCTTGCATGAACCGAGCCACAGGTAAGGCTAATTGTATAGGAAACACAGCTGCTCATCCATATACCAATTCGTATGGAGATTTCCCGGTTGCTCTTTTATTAGTGATTATGTTTGCCCACAGAGCGAATTTCAGTTGGGAATCCCAATTCCTCTGATTTTCATTAATAGTCTTCTTTAAGGCCCTCACCAGAGTTTTATTCGAAGATTCTGCCAATCCATTTCCCTGTGGATAGTAAGCTGTAGAGTGACTTAGTGAGATATTATATTGCTGGCAGAAATTCACAAATTTTACAGATTTGAAAGCTTGTGCATTATCAGTCACTATCCTAGCAGGGCAGCCAAACCTGGATATGATGTTCTCTTCCATAAATTTCATTATTACTGTATCTGTAGCATTCCTTACAGGAATGGCTTCCACCCACTTTGTGAAATAATCTGTGGCAGTTAAGATCCATCTATGTTGGCCACTTGAGGGTGGGTGAATTTCGCCTATGAAATCAATTCCCCACTGTTTGAAAGGTTCGTCCACATGGACAAGGATCAAGGGCAGAGCTGCTAGCTTTTGCTTTTCAGCAAATTTTTGGCATTTATCACACGCTCTAACCCAAGCCAAGACATCTCCAAATAATTTGGGCCAGTAGAAACCAGCTTTCATGATTTTATGAGCTGTGCCCCTCCAGCTGTAATGTCCTCCACAGACTCCCTCATGAAATTCAGTCATTATATTCTCCACTTCATTCTCTGTGAGGCATAAGAGTAGGATGCCAGAGGGATCACGCCAGTAAAGCTGGCCGTTAGCAACTATATATTTCTGGGACTTCAGCCTTAATGCCTTGTATTTTGCTTATCACAGCTGGGTGGGCAGCTGAGTGTTAGGAGGTATTCTACTATCTCCTTGTACCATGGGTTGATAAGGTACTTCATATGTACCTTCTGGGAGGCTATTTCTATTCTTTGTTTTTCCTCCTCTGCTCCAGAATCTTCGTTTGCTATCATAGACAAATTGATACCCAAGGCCTGACAATTTGATTCAGACAGGATCTTAGCTAAACCTTGCCCCTTGATTAATTTGGTAGGGCGGATATCTAACTCATATTCCTGAATTTTGGCTATCCATTTTCCTCTTTTTCCTTCGCTGTCCCCCTGGATAAGAATGTCTTTAATAGCTACTGTAGGAACAAATGCAGTGACATGGGACTGCAGAACATACATTCAGAAAGTTTTGAGGGACTTCACCAAAGCGTACGCTTGCTTCTCCAATATGTTATATTTCAGTTCGACATCCCGAAGCACCTGACTGAAAAAGGCAATAGGCTGTTCATAACCCTCTTCGTTTTTCTGCAATAAAACTCCAGCTACCATATGAGGGGATGCCAAGGAGAAGATCATAAACGGCTTGGTGTAATCTGGCCCAGCCAACACAGGGGCCTCAGCAAATGCATTTTTAATTCGGGAAAAGGCTTCTCTTAATTCTGGTGACCATTTCACTTCATTATTCTTCTTTAGCATATTGGTTATGTACCTAACTATCTCAGCATAGTTAGGGATGAATCTCCTCAGGAATTTTATACGTCCTAGGAACACCTGAACTTCCTTTTTGTTTCTGGGCAAGGCAATACCATTTATGACTTCCACTCTTTTGGGATCTATCTTTACTCCATCTTTGGTCACAATGTGTCCCAAAAGCTTGCCCTCTTCGAGTGCAAACAAAGACTTCTGTGGGTTAAGGGAGAGGCCATACTTTCTGCACTTCTCAAAGGTTCTGCGCAGGTGTTCTATGTGCTCTACATCATCCTTTGAAAACACAGTAATGTCGTCCAGGTATACCACTACGAACTGGTCTTATTCTCCAACAAAAGCTATATCCATGGCCCTCTGAAAAGTGGCCCCTGCGTTAATCAACCCAAAAGGCATCCTGGCATACATAAACGTCCCCCATGGGGTGGTGAAGGCTGTCTTCGTTTGGTCTTCTGGCAGCATAGCCACTTGATTGTACCCAGAGAACCCATCCATCATTGACATTCGAGAAGCCCCTACCACTTTCTGCAATATGTGATCCATCTTGGGCAGTGGGTAATTATCTTTTAATGATGCCCTGTTTAGGTTCCTAAAATCAACACATAGTATTATTTCTCCATTCTTCTTCCGTACAGGGACTAAATTTGCTACCCACTCAGAATACCTTAATGGTACAATGATTTTAGCCTTCAACCGTTTCTTAATTTCTTTCTCAATAGAAGGTAACAACAGGGGATTAATCTGTCTGAGCTTTTGCTTGTGTGGTTTCGCATCTCCCTTCAGTGGAATCTTATGCTGCATAATGCTGACATCGAAGGTTTTCAGATCTTGATAAGACCAGGAAAACACATCCTTATAAGACTAAAATAGTTTTAGGTACTTCTCCTTATATTCATCCGGGACCTTTCTGGATAATTTTACAATTTTGGGTTCAGCATCAGTACCCAGATTTAGGTCCTCTACCTGGTTTTCATCTGTCGTTTTGCTGGGCTCCCTAGGGACATCATTTTTGTCGAACAATATTTCTAGAGGCACCAGCCCTCTAGGGATGACATTTCCCTTCAACTGTAAGACTTTACATCCTGCCATTTTTTCCTCCCACTTGTTTTCTGACTGGTTCTCAACATCATCCCCCTCACAACAGTCGATTTCTATATTAGAGAACTCCCCAACTGTCTCTAGAAGCCTTTTCATTTGTTCATCATCCTCAAACACTTGCCAGTGTTTGACATTGTCTGGAATCGAAGGTCGGTACCTTACTTCTATCTCATACCTCAGGAGGGGATTTTGGGGTGGCCGGAAGGTGCTAGCAGCTACTGGAAGTGAATCTGCCATCCTGTTCTGCTCCCGGGGCATGAAATGAATATTAAAAGCTGAGAAAAATTTCTCCACCATGTCCCATACTTCATTCCTGTAAGCTCTTAAACGAGGATGTTTAGCTTGACATTGATTTCTGATCTGTCGGACCACTAATTCTGAATCACCCAAGACCTTCAGGGTTTGTATATTCATATTCCTAGCTACCTGTAGCCCCAGCAAAAGTGCTTCATACTCAGCCACGTTATTGGTGGCTTCATACTCTAATTTGAAGGACAGTGGGACCCATTTGCCTGTAGGGGAAATCAATAAAACTCCAGCGCCATTACCTTCTTTCGAATTTTCCCCATCGAAATGTAGAGTCCATACCCCTGTTTCAAGACCTTCTGGGGATTGTTGAGTCCTTATTTGACATAAGGAAGGTTCCTGGGCATAACTGTAATCTTCTTCTAACATCAAGCACGAAAAATCTCGATCCTTACTGTATACCAGTGAATTTTCTAAACAGTCAGCTTTGGTAACCGTTTTTACAAATCTGGTCTCCCTGTATAATCTCCTCTCCTGCTCGCCAAAAAATGGGATGGTGGCATATGTTAGATATAGTTTAATTGACCCACCAATATTTGTTCCCCAGGGCCTTGATAGTAGCATACCAAAACGGGCTGGAATGTTAGCCACCACAATGTCCATTACTACACTTTTAGCTGGGATTTGGGCCAGGTTGACCACCAGGTCCTTAATCATGCCCAAGCACTTAACTCTTTTGGAGTCAAATGAGTACAGGTCCTGATATGGACGAGTGATCTGGAGTCCTAATTGTTCCATGACAGAAAGAGGCATTAGATTGTGGGAGGTCTTTCTTCTTGTAAGTTGAGACTGTCAGGGATGTGTATTACTTATGGGGGAAGCATGAAGGATGTGACTTGGGACTGATATGCTGGCTGTTTTAACAGCTCAGTCAAAGGAACTGGGATTTTCACTTTTTCAAGTTCTTTCTGTAAACTAAAAGAGGAGGAGGACCTATCTACTGCCACTTCCTTTGTTTCTTTATCTTTTGACTCTTCACTTTGAGGGGGAGGCTTAACTTCTTTTTCGGTAAGCTTATCATTAGGGTGTGCAACTACTTGTGAAGATGAAGGCATTTGATTATCAGACTGCGGAGATGGCTTAAGGGGCCTCTTACCTTTGTCTAGGGTCTTTTGTGGTGTTGCCTCCTTTCGAGCAGGTGCTTCTTCTTGCGAAGTGTCCTCCTCCTGATCCTGAGTGCGAGTTCTCTTCCTGGAAGATCTGAGGTCATGTCTTCTATTGAATTGAGCTTGCATGAAGTCGACGAACTGTTTGCAGTAATCCTCAACCTCAGGATCTTCAGTGTCTTTGTTAGCCTTTCCCTCTGTGTGTGCCTGCACCTCTACTTCGTTACTTTCATGTAAAGGACATTCAACTTCATCACTGTTTGAGAAAGCAAGGTAAGCCTCTTCTTGCTCATAAGCCGTATCTTCAGTAGAGCCCTCTACTTGCCCTTCCAAATAGAGGGGGTGTGGAACTTGGTCTTGCTGCTCCTTTTGTCCCCTCTGCAGTATCTACAAGGGTGGCTTTCTGTATTGAGGGTTAAAACCTCTGTTAGGAGCATTTTGGAAATTCTTGGAGGATGAGTTCTTTGCCTCCATTTCGAGCTTTACTAGCTTGCTTGAGAGATTCTTGATCATTTTGTTCATCTCCTCAATCCTGTCGTTTGTTGAATCTATATCTTGGCCTGAGGTGGATACCTCTTCCTTTCCCCTTCTTCTTATATCTTGCTCAGATTTTCCCCTAGACTTACCAGTGGATGCAAAGTTTGCCTCGAGCTCCAGTGCATCTTTCTGAGCATCATCCAGGGTGGCTGGCTTTCTTTCTCTTAGAGAGAAGCCGAACTCTGAGTCGAAAGCTGCCACAAACACAACCTTGGCAGCGGTCTGATGAGGCTTCATCTCTGCAGGGAGGCTAAGGTACAATTTGTTAAATCTCTTAATAAATTCAGCCACCCCTTCATCGTGTCTTTTCTTGAGTGTATTAAACTCAGTAAGACAATGTCCGTGGTCCTTCTTCTCTCCCCATTTTTTGAGGAAAGTCTCTTCCATTCCGTCCCAGGTGGTGATAGAATGGTTTCCCAGTGTCTTGAACCATTTTCTAGCCTCACCATCTAAAGATTGCACGAACATCCTTAGGACCACATCCAGATGTTCCACATTAAAATTCTCTGTGAAAGAACAAAAGACCTCCAAATGCTTCTGAGCTTCGATCTCATTTTCCCCATTGAAACGGGGCAAGATCTTTAAATAGTCCTGTGGCATGTCATTTAGCACATTAGGTAGAGCCAGAGGGGCGTATTTATTTAACAGGAAACTGGGGACGTTAGCCATTGGAGGAGGAGGTGGAGGTAATGCAAGAATCTGAGTTGTAAGAGGAGGAGAAGAAGGTGGAAGTGAAGTATGGATAATGATGGGGATATAATGAACAACGGCTTGAGGGGTTGACGAGAATGTCGGGCTGTGAACAGCAGATACTTCAGTAACTTCCTTAATCTCCTCAACTTCAGGGGTAGGGTGGAAAGAGTAATGCGAAGTATTGCTAGACTCGGCTTCGTCTTTGATATGGACACCTCCCCGAGGTGGGCTCTCTGAATAGTAACTAGTATCTCTTATGATGGAGTCAGGGCCTTGTATTTGGGCGATTTGAGAGGAAGAGGACGGAAGATATGGAAAGTTTTCTAGGGAGAATTCAGGAATCTCGGTATGAACTGACTGCCTTTCCCTCCAGCCCCTTCTATGTAGGATCCTTTCCGGGTCAGACACAGAAGGTGTCTTTGGCCCTTAAATGTATGAACCGGCGGGAGAAATAAGAGGTGGGGCCCGGAGGCTGATCGCAATCGAAATATCGCAGATCGGGAGATGGAGTGGGGTGATAAACATGGAATGCTGCGATTTGCGATGGATGCGCTATGCGATGGATGCGATTCGTGATGATCGCAAATTGCAAAGGCGAAAAGTGCGATGGTCCGATTAGGAGGCTACATATGAATGTTGCGATTGCGATGGTGCGATTAGCGCTTTAAGGGTCAGCATTCGGTCTCAAGCTGGGGGCATATGTGGGGAAGTGGCGAAGGGGCTAGGCCTTATATATGTTTTTGGATACGTGTTTATGGCCTTTTTAAATGCATTTTGGAGTGGGGAAAAGCAATGGTAGGCAAATAAAGGACTTTGTAAGATAGGACAAGGAGGTTGAATGATTTAGGCCAGGCTGGCCTGCGAAAATGTGATGAGGGGCTGATTATGATCAACAGAATCCATAACTAGAACTAAGACAAGCAATAAACGTTCCTGAACTTCAATAATTCGGACCCAATAACTTGGCCTCTCTTTAGAAGAATTCGGCCCACAAAAATTGATGTAAGATTCATTAAATCAACCACCAATAATTTTCTTCCTCAATTACTGGCAATTCACACTTGGTATCTTAGATTTATGAAACTGTCAATGGATGTGACTCGACCTACCTTAATGCTTAAAGGTTCAACCACTTCACCATAGATCAACTCGCTTGATGAGGGAAAAACAATTCGAATCCTACAATTATACTTTGATTCGACCTCCTAACGCACAATAATTCGAATCTCTCTATAGATGGATAAAGTGACCTTCTTGCTGTATCAATTTGAACTCCCTTCAAGACCAATGATTAGCTATCCAAGCACCTTTTTAAAGAAAAAAAAATTGGAAAACATTGTGAATCTTTCATTCTTCTAGTAGTTCAAATTCATAAGCAACATCGCCAACCTTCCTGATCACTTTGTAAGGTCCAAAATATCATGTCTTTGATTTCTCAAAGTCACTCTTCGTTAAGGACGATTGCCTATATGGCTGAAGTCTCAGGGAAACAACATCCCCCTCTTGGAAGCTATGCTCCAAATTCCATTTTTGCTTTACTTGCGTAAACAAAGACAACAAAGCAAAGAAATCAGGTATGTTCCTTCCACCTACCCACGACCACTGCCCATCACATTCAATAATTTATTTATTTTATGTTTCCAAGTGCTTCAATAAGTAATATGTGTTTATTGCATTGGATTCTCCAAGGAAAACTTACTTCACTTTTCTTTGCTTCACTTGGACTCCAATTTGAACTCTCCACCCACTACCAGTCTCCTTCAGCCTGAAAATGGCGTTGAGAAACACTAGGACTAGTTTTGTATTATCAATATCCATTCATTAAACCCCACATATATTATATCTATTATATAATATAATTTCATTAAATTTCATATATCTATAATATAATATAATTGTAAATATTTATTATTAATTTGAAATCCCCCCGCCCCCCCCCACACACACATAGATATATATGTGTGAGGTATCATAAAATAGTTAAAAATGTATAATAAGTTGTTTTATATAAACTGGAAATTCTCAAATATTTTCTTATGAAAATTTTCGTATTCTTATCACTACTATAAAAACTTCTACAAGTTAAAATTATATTGTTGAAATAAGTACCTAAAATACATATGATTTTGAAAAACATAAAAACTGAAGCCAAACGCATGCTCAATGACTACTTCCTCTTAATAACTTTATATAACCACTTCCATTTTTTCTTTGGATTGATTAATCTTTTGTTCCTATTTTGGCCCCCCCTCTGAATTATTGCATACACATTGGTTTGAATCTATTGAAGGTGGATCCTTACACAGGTTCAAGACTATATTCCTCAAAATGCACTTCTTTGTGTCCAACTCCTTTAATTTATGCCTCTTGTTTGGTCAATTTAGTGTGTCCTAAATTTCTGCATTTAATTTGTCAATCCGGGAATCGTAAGCTGATGAAGTGCGGCGCACTATATGTGCAAGATAACCTATTTCTTAACTTTTTGTCGTTTTTGGTTTTCTAAGGTGAAATGGAAATTCTAAGATGAAAACAAGTTTGGTTATGTTTGCTCAAGGAAATGATATCCCCTATAATGATTTACCAACTTGAAACTTTAAAAAGAAATTTGAAATTTACAATGACAAGACTTGAAAGGAAATGAAAATGTGTTGCTGAAATGAAAAGGTGCTGCTAGTCTAATAAATCAAAACAGTGAACTATTGAGCATGAAAACCAAACTATTCTTGCTGCTGACTAAACACAAAAGAAACTATGCTTAAGGAAATTCAAAATTGCAACAAAATAAATCTAAATCATATTACATCAATTTATCTTCTGACCCTTCATCATTAGTCCAGCTATGATTTTCGGAAGTAATCATAAACAACTTGAGTAACTGATATTTAATTTGCAGAAAGTAAACTAATACTAAACCATACACTCATGATTCAATCCCTCACCATCAGTCCAGCTGTGGCTTTCGGAGGCAACTGAAGATGTCATGCATGATTTAATATATCTAAATTTCTGGAAAAGAAACTAATATTAAACTACACATTTCATAATGCAATCCCTCACCATCAGTCCAGCTGTGGCTTTCGGAGGCAACCGAAGATGCTATGAGCAGCTTAATATATCTAAATTTGCAGAAAAGAAACTAATATTAAACTACACATTTCATAATGCAATCCCTCACCATCAGTCCAGCTGTGGCTTTCGGAGGCAACTGAAGATGCTATGAGCAGCTTAATATATCTAAATTTGCAGAAAAGAAACTAATACTAAACTACACATTTCATAATGCAATCCCTCACCATCAGTCCAGCTGTGGCTTTCGGAGGCAACTGAAGATGCTATGAGCAGATTAGTATATCTAAATTTTAACTACTGAAGCAAATAAACAAAACTGAAATGAACAAAGCAATACTGAAATTAAAGAAACTATGAAAAGAAAATTAGCAGCAGAACAATGTTAGTTCCATGTCATTAGTCAAAAAGCTATGAAAATGCCCGGGCTACCTATCTATAACCTGAAACAAGAACACTGATCAGTGATTAACAACATAAAACATGAAAGACAGAAGTGAAATGGAAATTATGGAAGTTTATAAACATAAATGAAGCAAATGCAATGTATAAACATATGAATGGATTATGGCACAATGAGCTTTAAAGAAACGAAATGAGAACTTTACACTAATGCACAAAACCTTAGCTGAGCAGGGGCCCTCTACACCAGCCTTGGCAACGGTCTTCAAATACGAATTTTGGTTAAAAACAGAGTCTTCTTATATTAAAAAGCAGTCATTACAGAAAGGTGATGTTACGGCACAAGTGCAGCGTAATCACACTACAGAGCAGACTTATAAAAGATAACAGAGACTAACATCGACTAACTCTATATGCGTATGCAAACACATTATATATAACAAAGAAATATAACTGTCTCCTAAAGTTCATGCTGGTGGAGAGCACGTAGACCACTACGTCCACGAATCTAGGATCATGGCCGTGTTGGAAAGTAAATCTATGAGGAGTGGATGCTTGAATTCGACTAAGGAGCCATGCACAGATGTCGATTTATCCTCAGCAACTTAGAAACGACCGTATGAATCTTCATGTGACACGAAACAGAGTTCGGCCAACATGAGACTCTACGGTTGACTTCCATGTGGACGCCTTTGACCGCGGCTTCTTTAGATGAGTTTTCTCGAACCAATAGGACACGAACCATGTCCACGTCATTCCTGACCTGCCCATGTGGCTCATTTTCCTTGTAGACACCTGTAGCATAGAGTTTCAAAAAATAGCTGCGGAAAGTTGCAGCAGCTGCGGAAAGTGGCAAGATTCCGCAGCTGAATGAACAAAATCTAAATCAAATAGCAAACACAAAAATATAATTAAAAACCATGTTAGATGCTCTTTTGCACATGATATTGACAACTTGGGAGGTTCGGGTGAGTGAAAAAGGTATAGAAAAGTGTATGGAAAAGATGCAGATTTGAGACTCAACATACCCCCACTGTGAAGGTGTTGCATGTCCTCATGCAACCAAAATTTTGATAATCTTTCTTCAGTTCATGTGCCTTGACACTTCAGCCAGCACATCCAATCCTCTCCTCTTCTTCCTTGGTACTGCTAACATTCTGGGTTTCTTCATTAAGCACCTAAATTTGATATTAATGAGTGCTCTGCTCAACTTTTGGCATTTCCTTTTCAGTTTCTTATTCTTCTTCTGCCATATTCCCAAATGTAGCATGGTATTATCATGGATGATTTTGTCCAGTTTGCCTTGTTCTTTCAATGTCTCATTTTCATTTTTGATGTGCCTATTTAAAAGCTCTAGCTCAAAAATTTCCTGTTTTAGTGATTGGTCTAAATCATCCTGTAATGTATGAGGCTGAATGGACGAAGTACTTGGACCTGTAGCTGCCTTTTCCAAAGATTCTATATAGTCATATACTTCATGCTGCTTAGGGTCTATTTCAGGTGTCATTTTTATTGGGCTGTCCCCAAAATGCCGTGAAGGAGAGTTATCTTCAAAATATGGCTTAGAAGGGCTCACATCAATATTTTGTTGAGAATGGGATGGAGTATGTTCAATGTCTGATTGGGAATGAAATGAACCAGGTTCACTAACTGACTGAGATGGACTATGGTCATCTGGGGACTGTTCAGACGTCTCCTCACCCAAATCAATGAAATGAGGACCCTTAATTTTTGTTTTCCTCAATTTCCCTTTAAGTCTGCTGCTTCTTCTCACACGCTGTGGTACACTATCCTTTTGTTTTTGTTTTCCTTTCTCTGTCTTCTTGGGTATAGATGACTGTTTTTGAAGATAAACTAATCTGTCAGATAAGACTTGATGATCTTCTTCTTCAAAATAAGAAGTTTTATGTACAGCCTCAATAATTTTTCTCTCTTTTGGTGTTATTGGCTTCTTACCCTTGATTTCTTTCTTCTTCCTCTTTGACAGTCTCTCTTCTTTATCAGTTCTTTCAATTGCAGTAGTAGGAGTATTTTGGATTTCATCAATTATTCTTTTTCTCCTACTTCTCCTTGCTGTGCTACCTTCAGGAATTTCCTGAGTAGGAGTAATTTGGGTTTCATCATTTATTATTTTTCTTCTACTCCTTCTTGCTGTACTACCTTAAGGAATTTCCTGAGGTTCCTCAAAGAAATTTCTAACTAGAAATTGTTCCCATGTGTCTTTCTTTTCCTTTAACTCCTTTTCAATCAGAATTTTTACAAGGCCGTGGTGATATAGATGAGGTTCTACATCAACTAAGTGTTTCTGAACAGTCACAGCCATTTTCTTCAAGCTATTGAATAGAAAATATGGGAGATTGAGAGTTTGATTCTCTAGAAAATTCATTAGTAACCTGGTATGGTACATGTACATGGACCCAAAACGGCCTTCACATGTAATGAATTTCTGAACAACTAGCAGCAAAGTAGCCCATTCCTCTTTCAATGCATGCACATGAATTCCTCTTTTAAAAACAGTTATGTCCATACCTTGGTTTCGTAAGATTGTTCTCCATGCTTCATCACTGATGCTTTTATTTTTAAACCAACGCTCACCCTCCTGAAGAAGTTCGGTGGCTGTTGCTATAGATGCTTCATTGACCGCAAACTTAAGGTCTCCAATCTCTGCTTCCAAGCCATTAAACGACCTTGCAAATGCCTTCGTCACTTCTTTATGATAACCTCTGAATTTCTGGATAAACCGCAGCCAACTTGCTTTCTTCAATATCTCCTTTACTTGCGGATATCCCTCTATAAACTTAGGTCCTTCCGGCTCTGCTCTTAGCAATTTACCCATTTCTCTTTTCTGCTCTTCACAAATTTACCTGCGTGAGGGTTCAAGTGGAAATAGAACGGTTGAATGCACAGGAACGAGCACAATGACTGTGGGAATGTATCATAAAATGGGAATGAGCACCATAAACGGAATGGAGTGAGACTGTGGGTAGATATCCGAGAGTGAGAATGAGCACAATGAACGAAATGGAGTGAGACAGAACAGAGTGGGGTTTCGTAAACACGGCAGAGACACGACAGAGAGATTAACAAAGTATAACATATTTGGCAGCGTTTTGAATTTTGGTGGCTGCACCATAAATATGAGCACGTTTCAATCAACGGTTATGAGTTTATGCGGCTGTAAGAGTCCTTGGTCAAATCAAATACGTCTCATTATCACCGGTGGAATATTGGATCATGAGTGAAAATCGGGAATTTAATGATGGAACCGTTTGTGAATGAATGCGAGAGGATAATATGGAGATCATGAAGGGTTACGGAATTGTCAATATAATCATTGCACGTAATGGATAGAGCTCATGGTTCAGAACTATATAAAAATGTGTTTTTCAATGCTATTTGAAATAAATTTTATTCATACCTTTGGAATCTTTGCCTTTTCCCTTGGTCTTCAACTAATTGATCTTCATTGGTGTCTTGAATGCTCCATGTCTTCATTTTTTATCCTCTCACATGCATTTTATTTCATAATTATGGAAATAACGTCTGACTGTACATTCTTTTTGAAAACAGAGTAGTAGCTGCGGAATCTGCTTCTGGCTGCGGAAACTGGAGTCAGCTGCGGAAACAGATGTCAGCTGCGGAAACTGACACAACTATTACTTGGATGAATGTAAATGAACAGATGACAAATGACCAGATGGAAATGGTCATGAAAAAGATTTTTATTGATGGAATGGAATGAAATGGATAAAATGAAGTGGAATAGGGTGAAATGAAATGAAGTGGAATGAAATGAAGTGGATGGTGACAAAACTTGTGAAATGAAAGAAAGAGAATTTTTTTTTGGAAAATATAGAGTGTCAGGTGTTCCTGATTTTCACCCTATATTTTCTGTATAAGACTGCCAATCAATGATTGGTTTTCAGGCTTATAGCATTTTTTTTTTTTTTTTTAAACTGAAAAGAACAAAAGCTAGGCTGGTGGAGAAGAAGAATTCTTCTGTACCAGCCTGATTGCAGAACTTTCTTGAAACAATTTGACAAAATCCTCTTTTGAGAGTGGCTTATGATAAATTTTCAATCTATGGCCATTCACAATAAGAGGAGTTTGAAACTCATCAATGGTCTTGATTCTTACCGCTCCATTGCTAAAGATCTTGTCAATCTCATATGGCCCAAGCCAATGAGTCCGAAATTTTCCTTGAAAATCTTTAAACTTGGAATCAAATAACAATGCCCAATCTCCTTCTTGAAACTTCTTCTCTTTGATGTACTTGTCATGCCATTTAGCTCTTTGATATTGAACTAGATCGGTTCTTAAAATTGCTTCTTGTCTGATCTCATCTAGCTCATTCAACTGCTCCATTCTATGCTTTTGGGCTTCTGATAAGTCCATCCCCAACTGAACTGCTATCTTGAAGGTCTTGACTTGGAACTCAATGGGGAGCAAGACTTCTTTCCCATAGACAAGTTCATAGGGAGAATGTCCTGTTGTATTCCTCCATGTAGTTCTGTAGGCCCACAAGGCTTCTGGAAGCCTTTCTGCCCAATCTCTTCTATGTAGATGAACAGTTTTGGTGATGATACTTTCAAGAACTTTGTTTGTGGACTCCACTTGACCATTTTCTTGTGGATGGTAAGGAGTAGATCTTCTGTGCTCGATTTTGTATTCTTCCATCAACTTCTCCACCAAATTGGATGTGAATTGGCTCCCCTGATCTGTCACAATTTCTCTTGGAACACCAAAGCGAGTAAAAATATCCTCATAAAGAAAATGAACAAGTGAATTTTCAGTAGCAGATACTAATGCTTTGGCTTCTACCCATTTAGTAACATAATCAGTACAAACCAATATATACTTCTTTTGCTTGGATGGTGGATTAATAGGTCCAATGAAATCTAAAGCCCATTTTTCAAAGGGTTCAATGAGTACCTGTGTTTGCGATGGCATTTCATTTGAAAGGGTAGGTTTCCCTACTCTTTGGCAGCTGTCACACCTTTTGACATATTGTTTTGCATCTTTGAAGAGGGAAGGCCAATAATATCCTAAAGAAAGGATTTTATAGGCCGTCCTTTTTTCTGCAAAGTGTCCGCCGCATGGTTCATCATGACATGCCTTAAGAATATCAGGCATTTCATCTTCCCTGACACATCTTCTGATCACAAGATCTGGCCCTGTTTTAAACAATTCGTTAGAAATCCATGAATATTTTGAACTCTCTTGAATAATTTTTCGTTTTTCACTTGGAAATAAATGTGAAGGTAGTTTCCCTATAACCAAATAGTTAGCAATATCTGCATACCAAGGAGTTTTAATAGTTACTGCAAACAAGTATTCATCAGGAAACTTATCCTCTACAGGAGAATCTTCTTTAGTATTCTAAATCCTAGACAAGAAATCAGCTAATGTATTTTGTTTTCCTGGTCTATCCAACACAGTAATATTGAATTCTTGCAAAAGTAAGAGCCATCTTGTCACTCTGCCATTAGTAACAGGTTTGTTCATCAAATATCTAATTGCATAATGGTCAGTATGAATAAAAGTTTCATAGCCTGTTATGTAATGTCTAAATTTATTAATTGCATGAACAACGGCTAAAAACTCTTTTTCAGTCACAGTATAATTCAACTCTGTGGGAGTCAAATTTTTACTGGTATAATAAATGGCATAAGGAACTAAATCTTTTTGACCCAACACAGCTCCTAGAGCTGTATCTGAAGCATCCGTAGAAATATGGAAAGGGAGTTTCCAATTTGGTCCTCTCAAGATAGGTGCTTGAGATATTCTTGTTTTCAAAGTTTCAAAGGCTGATTGACAATCAGGATCCCATTTAAATTCACAGTCTTTTGTAAGCAATTTGAAGAGTGGAGATGCTATTTTAGTGAAGTTTTCTATAAATCTTCTATAGTAACCAGTAAATCCTAGAAAATTTCTAACATCTCTTTGACAATTTGGAATAGGCAACTTGGAGATGACTTCAACTTTTGATCTATCAACCTTAATCCCATCTCCTGAAATATGATGTCCTAAAACAATCCCTTCAATAAACATCATAAAGCATTTTTCATGGCTTAATGAAAGGTTTGTTTCTTTACATATTATAAGAACTTTTTCCAAATTTTCTAATGCCTCTTCAAATGAATTACCATAAACTGTAAAATCATCCATATAAACCTCTACACAATCATGGATTAGATCAGAAAAAATTCCTAGTACTGCTCTTTGGAATGTTGCAGGTGCATTACATAACCCAAAAGGAAGCACTCGGTAGGCAAAATTTCCCCATGGACAAGTAAATGTGGTCTTATCTTGATCCTCAGGTGCTACCTGAATTTGATTATAGCCACTAAAACCATCCAAAAATGAAAAGTACTTTTTACCTGCTAATGTGTCTAATACCAGTGATCCTTCAAAGTTGCTTTGTTCAATTCCCTGTAATCAATGCATACCCTCCATTTACCATTCTTTTTAGGTACTATAACCAAAGGAGAAACCCATCGGCTATCTGAAATTGGATAAATGAAGTTTACATTGAGAAGTTTTTGGAGCTCTTCTTTCACTCTCTCCCTAAGATTTGGATTCATCCTTCTTTGAGGTTGTCTGATTGGTCTACTGTTTTCCTCAATATAGATATGATGGATGCAAGTCTTAGGATCAATACCTTTCATGTCAGTATACTCTCATGCAAATGCAGTAGAATGTTTTTGCAAAATTCTGGTTAGTTCTTCTTGTTGTGACTTCTCCAAATGTTTGTTGATATTCAATGTTTTTCCTGGAAAAATCTCAATAGTAGAACTACCAAACTCTTCCATAGAGTAAAGAGACATTTGTCTTGATGATAAATATTCTATGTGAGATTCCAACTGAAATTGTGTGGGGTCATATTCTGAAGATGTCTCAAAATTTTCTAATGTGTTCAGAATTTGACTATCCTCACTGATTTCAGAAATGGTAAAGACAGGTTGTATAGTGTCCTCATCATCGACCCATTCATTGTCTCCTACTTCTGTGATTGCTTTTGCTGGAGGATACAAATTGAATTTCTTTGTCGAATTACCATTAGAAATGTACATATCCCCAGATCTACAACTAATGAAAGCATCAGTTGTGGCTAGCCAAGGTCTTCCTAAGATAAGTGGGTGTCCTCCTAGATTACTCTTGGGAGTCAAAATCATAAAATCTACTGGATATTCCCAAGAATCTAAGGAGACTGAAATATCTTCTAATACACCATCTGGTTTAATAACTGATCAATCTGCAAGTTGCGGTAAAGTAGGTGTAAAAAGAAGGTTAGGAAGTTTTAGTTGGTCCATAGTCTATCTACTCATAATGTTGATAGCAGCCCCTAAGTCAATCAATGTGTTTGGAATTTCTATCCCATTTATATGTCTCTTGACAATTGGACTTCCTGGATCTACATACTTCTGCATGGTAATTTTTCCCATCATAATATCTGCAATCTTTCCTACCAGGTGGATTCTTCTTGTGTCTTTTAGTTTCCTTCTTGGTCTTTTGAAACTCAACTCCTTTATTGTTTTTGCTAGAATAGGAATTTCTCGAATGGCTTGTAGCAAGGGAATCTTGATACAAACATTCTTCAATTCATCTAGAAAGTCATAGTTAGGCAACAAGATTTGTTTTTCCACCCCTTTGTCAATTTGTAGTCTTTCAGGAAAAGGAGGTGTAGATGAAGATGCGGGTTGCTCAACTATAGGAGTTGTAGGTGTTAACTTTTCTTTTTCTTTTTGCATGCTTGAATTTTGAAGAGATTCTTCCTCAGAACCTTTATTGACTTGAAGAGAGTCCTCCTCAGAGGTATCTTGCTCTTGAATATCTATAGAAGGTTTTTCTAAAACTCTACCAGATCTGAGTTGTACATCGTTGAGAGGAACAATCATATAGGTAGGAAATTGTTGTCCTTCTACCATATAAGTATTCTGAGGATTTTTATTATTAGGATTTGGCAATGGTTGAGCTGGAAGTTGATTTGTCTTCTGTTGGTATGGGAGCATGAGTTGAGGATTTGTATTTTGTTGAGAAGGTTGTTGTTGTGGAAATGGTAATGAAAGTTGTGGATTTGGGTTTGGAAGTTGTGGAGCTTGTTGATTTTGAAAAGATGGAGGATATTGATAAAATTGAGAAAATCTCCCATAAGGATTTTGCATCCCTTGTACCCATGGCTGATATGGATTTTGATGTTGGGGCCAAGGTTGTTGCGAAGGATTCCAATTTGGTGGGGTTTGAAGATTCATAGGGTTGTTAAACCCTTGAGTTTGTTGCCCCTGCCAAGGTCTTCTTGCAACAAAACAGAGAGATTCTACTGAATTTGGATCTTCTTGAAAGACAGCTTTGAGTCCGGGAATTGAAGGACAATCCTTGGTCTCATGATTCTCTGAAAAAATCATACATGTTTCTACAACTTTTGCATCCAAGGGACATTCCCTTAAAGCATGTTTCTTCCTACATTTCGGACAAAAGATGGCTAAAGCATCTGTTTCTGCTTTCTACTTGTTTTGGATTTTAAGGGTGTCTAGTTGTTCACTAAGGTTCCCTAAGATATTAGTTTTGAACTCATCAAGCATATTACCAATCTCTGCCCTACTTACTGATCCAGTTGCAGATTTGTTAGCCCTAATAAGAGAAGGATCCCTAGGCCCTTTTCCTGTTTTAGATTTTCCTCTTGAGAGATGGACACATAGTTCTGTTATATCACGAAGTGGAAGTTGAGAAATGTCTCCTTTCCCCATCATGTTTAAAATATCTATCCATTTATCTCTAATGGCTTTTAATATGAGGGCTTTCAAGGTTTCATCATCTAAGTTGCTCATCTTTGCTCTTTTCAAGTTGTATTGAAATCTTTCAAGTAAGTCTTCCAAATTTTCATCTTCTTTTTGCATCATTTTGAATACCTCATCCTTGTGATTGGTGGGCATACAATAGTCCAAGTATCTATCCAAATTTTTTTGTTTCATATCATTCCAAGTCCTGATAGATTGAGTGGCTAATCCCATGAACCATTTCAAAGCAGATCCCTTCAATGTTGAAGGAAACAGTTTGAGTTTTTGAGAGTCTTCCATATAGTCATAAGTTCGGCACACAACTTCAAACTCAAAAAAAAATGTTTCAGGATCCTCACTTCGCAATCCATAAAAGTTAGGGAGAACAGATGGTGAGATATTTTTCATTGTTGCATGAGTTTCCTCATCAACTATAGGGAATCCAAACAAATTGTCTCCTTCCCTATTTCTACCATTATTTCCTTCACCATTGTTGTCTCCATTGTTTCCTCCTCTTCTACCTCTACCTCTACCTCCATCTATTACTTCCTCTACCATGATAGTTTCTTTAGAGTTCTTAAAGTCCTCTAGTTCTTCTACCAAGGGAGGATGAGAGAGAGTCTCTTTGTTTTCTAAATGGGTTTTAGTAGGTGGTATAGGAGAATCCTCTAATTCAGCTGTTCCCTGACTTCCAAAAATCTTAAGGCTAGGGGTAGATGGTGGTGAATCTGGTCTATGCCTTGAAGAAGATGGAGATGTGAAAATCGAACTCTTGGCTTTAGCTATAAACCTTCCCCTAGAATCTCTTGCTCTATGCATGTCATTTTTTTTTTAATTTTTTTTTTTAAAGTTGGGCTAATAATTCTCTTTCTGATCTTCCAGGTCACACTAGGTGCAAGAAGAGAGCATACTTAAGAAATTAATAAACCAATAACTCTCTTTTCTGATCCTCCAGATCACACTAGGTGCAAGAGGAGAGCATACTTCAAGAAGTTATCAAGTTTTCCCTTCTTTTAGAATTTTTGTATTTTTTTTTTTAAGAAATTGGCTACCTAGTTACACTTCCCCGGCAACGGCGCCAAAATGTTTGGTCAATTTAGTGTGTCCTAAATTGCTGCATTTAATTTGTCAATCCGGGAATCGTAAGCTGATGAAGTGCGGCGCACTATATGTGCAAGATAACCTATTTCTTAACTTTTTGTCGTTTTTTGTTTTCTAAGGTGAAATGGAAATTCTAAGATGAAAACAAGTTTGGTTATGTTTGTTCAAGGAAATGATATCCCCTATAATGATTTACCAACTTGAAACCTTTAAAAAGAAATTTGAAATTTACAATGACAAGACTTGAAAGGAAATGAAAATGTGCTGCTGAAATGAAAAGGTGCTGCTAGTCTAATAAATCAAAATAGTGAACTGTTGAGCATGAAAACCAAACTATTCTTGCTGCTGACTAAACACAAAAGAAACTATGCTTAAGGAAATTCAAAATTGCAACAAAATAAATCTAAATCAGATTACATCAATTTATCTTCTGATCCTTCATCATTAGTCCGGCTATGATTTTCGGAAGTAATCATAAACAACTTGAGTAACTGATATCTAACTTGCAGAAAGTAAACTAATATCAAACCATACATTCATGATTCAATCCCTCACCATCAGTCCAGCTGTGGCTTTCGGAGGCAACTGAAGATGTTATGCACAATTTAATATATCTTACATTTGCAGAAAAGAAACTAATACTAAACTACACATTTCATAATACAATCCCTCACCATCAGTCCAGCTGTGGCTTTCGGAGGCAACTGAAGATGCTATGAGCAGCTTAATATATCTAAATTTGCAGGAAAGAAAACTAATACTAAACTACACATTTCATAATACAATCCCTCACCATCAGTCCAGCTGTGGCTTTCGGAGGCAACTGAAGATGCTATGGGCAGCTTAATATATCTAAATTTGCAGAAAAGAAACTAATACTAAACTACACATTTCATAATACAATCCCTCACCATCAGTCCAGCTGTGGCTTTCGGAGGCAACTGAAGATGCTATGGGCAGCCTAATATATCTAAATTTAACTACTGAAACAAATAAGCAAAACTGAAATAAACAAAGCAAAACTGAATTTAAACAGAAACTATGAAAAGCAAATTAGCAGCAGAACAATGTTAGTTCCATGTCATTAGTCAAAAAGCTATGAAAATGCCCGGGCTGCCTATCTATAACCTGAAACAAGAACACTGATCAGTGATTAACAACATAAAACATGAAAGAAAGAAATGAAATGGAAATTATGGAAGTTTATAAACAAAAATGAAGCAAATGCAATGTATAAACATATGAATGGATTATGGCACAATGAGCTTTAAAGAAACGAAATGAGAACTTTACACTAATGCACAAAACCTTAGCTGAGCAGGGGCCCTCTACACCAGCCTTGGCAACGGTCTTCAAATACGAATTTCGGTTAAAAACAGAGTCTTCTTATATTAAAAAGCAGTCATTACAGAAAGGTGATGTTACGGCACAAGTGCAGCGTAATCACACTACAGAGCAGACTAATAAAAGATAACAGAGACTAACATCGACTAACTCTATATGCGTATGCAAACGCATTATATATAACAAAAGAAATATAACTATCTCCTAAAGTTCATGCTGGTGGAGAACACGTAGACCATTACGTCCACGGATCTAGGATCATGGCCGTGTTGGAAAGTAAATCTACGAGGAGTGGATGCTTGAATTCGACTAAGGAGCCATGTACAGATGTCGACTTATCCTCCGCAACTTAGAAACGGCCGTATGAACCTTCATGTGACACGAAACAGAGTCCTGCCAACATGAGACTCTATGGTTGAATTCCATATGGACGCCTTTGACCGCGACTTCTTTAGATGAGTTTGCTCAAACCAATAGGACACGAACCATGTCCACGTCATTCCTGACCTACCCATGTGGCTCGTTTTCCTTGTAGACACCTGTAGCATAGAGTTTCACAAAATAGCTGCAGAAAGTTGCAGCAGCTGCGGAAAGTGGCAAGATTCCGCAGCTAAATGAACAAAATCTAAATCAAATAGCAAACACAAAAATATAATTAAAAACCATGTTAGATGCTCTTTTGCACATGATATTGACAATTTGAGAGGTTCAGGTGAGTGAAAAAGGTATAGAAAAGTGTATGGAAAAGATGCAGATTTGAGACTCAACACCTCTCCTCGCCTAGGATATTCACAATGCTTACATCCTATGGTTTACATTGCTTCCCATTACCATGAATAATGATAAAAACTGACCTGACCACTATATCATTCTATTTTCCTCATGCCTTCTTAATGTCCTACAAAATTCAAATACATCTCTACGGTCCATGACCCAAAATGTAGACAAAAGAACATGTCCCATATAAAATAAACCCAAGCTAAAAATAATTAGGATTGCGAAATAAGTCCTAACCATTCTTGAAGAAAAAAACACCTTGACATGAAGATAATTATACCCAAACCACTTAGTAGTTCCCAAGTCAAAGAATAATAATTTGAGATGGAATCAATAACTAGAACTAAGAAATAGGCTTCTTAAAAATCATAAAGGAAACGACCAATAGAATTCCATTATATAACTTGCATCTGAAGCTTGAGGTGATAAACACAAACTGAAATAAATTAAAACATAATTTGACTCCTCTAATACAAGAAGTAAACCTTCCTGAAACTTCAATAATTTGACCCAAGAACTTGGCCTCTTTCCACAAGTATTCGATCTTGGGAACTTGGTTTTTTGGTTGGGTGCCTTCCGCTACACATTCAACCACAACTTGCTTATAAATTATTTCCATGACTGCCCATAGTTCCATCTCCTGGTCTATTTCTTTCTATTTTTCTTCAAGCAACTACGCTCTTTCATGTTGCCCAACTTCATTGGTTGTAGTGCCTTCATGAATTTTAAAGTAGTATCACTATCACATGTCTTTAATTTGGCGACAAATCTATCTTGTAATAGATGTGAATTATCTAAAGTTAACTAGGACAAAATCAAATTAATGTGCATTGAACCTTTCATCTATTGCAACACTACTTCCACAGGAAATTCTACCACCTTGGGAGGGATTTGGAGTGCCTAATGGTTAGTGGAGGTAAAAGAGGAATTCACATGTGGTTCTAGAATATCTAGTGCATTATAGGCCATCGGTTGCTTGGTTGGCTTACTAGTGGTGGATTGCGCAGGCGCCCCTCTATCGACCTCTACCAACTGCCGTAGTTTCTCTAGCTTGTGTAGAGTGTGTTGTTCATCAGGTTGCACCTTTGTGATAGTTGCCTGTGTCTATTCATTGAACCTACTCAATGCTTCCTTCATCTTCACATCAACCTAATCTACAATTTATTCGATATCGTCCTCTAATATGGACATCACTTAAACGACTCGAGTGGCCTTTCACTTCTTCTTGGCGCGGGATGTACCCTGCGTCGCACTAATAGTAGTAGATATTTTTAATCTGACATTTGTTGTAGTTGATGGGGTGATTGATTGTTCGGAATCCTTATCCTAGCCTTTCTATGAGTGACTTGGAGTTTGTGCGGATGTCCCACCTTGTGGCTCCTGTTGTCCTTACCGCTAAATACTACTTTCCAAATTCTCAATATCTTTCCCCTCTACTAATGACAACTTCCAAGTATCCTCCTAGAGAGTGATATGTGCATGTACATCTTCATTAGTGAGCTGAAAAATGCATGTTTTCCATCGTTTATACGAATCCCTCCTAGCCTGAATGTATAAATGGTGTGTATCAGCCTTGAATCGCACGATGCTCTCATACTTCCAAACCACTTATTTAGAAATGCACATATTCCCTTTGATGGCCGGAAAAAACATCTCATGATAAAGAAGGAAAGTGACATTAATGTTGATCTTCCGCGTAGAAATCGTAGTGGCCCATAAATGTTGAAATCACGTGGCATAAATAGGGATTCGTGTTTATTTGACAATTGTCAGCTCCATGGGTATCACTCAGTCATAAAGAGTGATTATAATAAGTAGCCAGGCATAATGAAATTTCGCACTTGAGTCTTGCACAACTTTGCAGTTCACCACAAATTTATTGAGTAGGTATGTATCCCAATTCATTACGATTCCCTTCTCGCACTTGTTGCTAAAATATCCATCCTATGTTTAGTCTGCTTCAAATTTGTTATGAACTGGGATGCAGACTTAGGTCTGTGGAACTCCTGCATCATCACTTGCTTAATGTCCTGCAATGACCATGGTTGTGTAGGTGGAACATTGCTCTTGTATTTCATGTACCAAGCCAAAGCGCGATCTCTAAAGGTAGTTCCCAACCGTACAATATTGGCATTTTCATCCTGGACATTATTAGCACCCCAAACCGTCTCAAAAACAAACTAGTGTTGTTTAGAATCTTCATTCCCAACACCATGAAAAACCAACAGCTTCAAGGTGTCTAGGTCCTAATCATGTTTTGCTAGATCAAACTAGTATATGCTATGATCCACTCCCTCCTAAGTAATTGGTATAACTCCCTAGGTGTCCAGGTCCTAATCATGTTTTGCTAGATCAAACTAGTATATGTTATAATCCCCTCCCTCCTAAGTAATTGGTATGACTCCCTAGAATGCCTTGACAACTGCGACTGTGAACGGATTGAAGGTGGTTGTGTTGGTGGACATGAATGCAACTCATGATTTTATTAGTGAGCGGACTATAAATTCATTTCATTAAAGAACATGGGCATGGGCTTTGAGCCACTTATGTGTACACCATGTAATATAATCTCTTTAGATGCAACCACACGTTCTACTAATATCTCAAGGTGTCTCCATGGCTTGAAGTTAGGTCCTCGCCCAATAATAAACCATTAGATCCAACCCCTGTGAGTTTTGTTTCTATAAAGTGATAATTTAAATAAGGGAAAAAATAAAAATAAAACTATCAAAAGAACATCACTTTTATATATTATTGTGGAAATAATTGATTACTATATATATATATATATATATATATATATATATATGCCGATAGGCATTTTATTAGGAATTTCTACTTTGTGACACCGTTGAGATTCGTCGTCCACGAATCTCAATAGTGTCAATTGACATAATAGAGGCGTATGAAAAACCTGACACCCTTCTGTCCATTGTTGTGGCCTCGTTCTGCTTAACTATGTCTTCGCCTTTCGCTTTCAGAAGTGGCCTTGATTTTCCAGCATTTCTTTCTTAGACCACAGTTCTTCTCTGCATTCGATCTCCTACTGAGTGCGTTTCTCACCACCGAATGAACGTTGAACCATCACCGCCCCTCTAATTTTCAGAGGATTCCAGTCGATGCCCTTCACAATCAGATGATGCACGATGTTTCTGCCGGACCTGTCGCCCACAAGAAACACTCTGGAGAATTTGCCATGGGATTGAAGGCACAGATCCCCATATTTTTTATTGTTGTTGTTTCTCTTCGTCGCTTCGGAGTGGAGCCACGAGATGGCAGTGAGCAATTATCGTAGGCAACAGTGAGGCCTCAGATGGACTAGTCGTACATGTTTCCAACATTAAATCGTTGGATACAAATGCAAGCAAATCTGCATCACCTATCTGATTCACCTACAACATTGAAGCGCTTGACTAAAACAAATCAATAAAGGAAGGACGAGAAACGAATTACAGTGAAAGGACCTCGCGAGTCTGAGCATGATGTTGGGTCAGATGAAGATGATGCAGTGCATGGAATCCTTGGAATGCCAGTTTCAAAGTCTATTTTTGATGTGGATTCCAAGAGTTCTCATACCTCTTCAACTATTGTAGAGGATGTTCAAGAGACCAGAAATTTCAACACAAACAAAACTCCTTATTGTTTGACTGGGAGAATGAATGGCCATATGAGAAGGCTGTAGAAAGGCTTATAGTGGGAGGAAAATTACTTGATTCCTTGGAACTTTCATATCGTTGTTTACGTGATGGAGCTTTAGACCGTTTATTACAATTGCTACTTGAGCGAGGAGAGGAGGGCCATTTAAATTCTGGTCAACTCCATAATTATGGAGCACAGCGCAACCTTTGGAGTGATATTTGGCAATAGTGTATTCGGCTTAGAGACAAAAGGCTTGTTGCCACCCTAGCTATAAAGTATTTGCACTGTGTTGGGAATTAGATGCGTCTATGGACTTTCTCACAATGTGCAGTTGTCAATTAGTTCAAGATGATCTGCTCAAGTCTGAGGTATTGCGAATGAAGCAAGCATTGCATAAATATATTCATATTATGTGTGCAGATGGCCAATTTGGTAGCTAGCAAGAGGTTGAAGTCGATTGAAAGCAGATCCAGAAGGTTTGGCACTTCAGTTGGAAGTGAAGGGTGCAGTTGCAGCAACATTAGAAGTCGCTGAAAGCGTTGGTTTATCAATAGAACTACGACGAGAATTACAAGGACGTCAACTTGTGAAGCTTTTGATGGCAGATCTGATCAGTGGTGGAGGTCTAGCAAAAGATTCTAGATTTATTTCTTCATTGCATGAACCAGAGGATGTTCTGCCAGTTGCTATGGGTGTTACACAACAGTTACAAAATATTCAATCAGAATAATTGTTGGCGAGTGGGAACATTATCAGAAGCAGACAATGCCTGTTTAAACAAGTTGGCCTTGTGTCTTTGGTGCCTTTTCCATGGCAACAACGATGTTCTACTTTGCATGAATACAACTTGAGTGGGCCCAATGGTTAAGAGCATGTGTTTTCTCTTAAGAGGTCATAGGTTCAAAACTAGAGGGGGTAGAGTATGTATGCCTTCGTAGATTTAGCAGTCAAATCGCTGCCCCCCAACAACTGTTGAATGAGTTTCCTTCTTGACGGATAATCATTTGATTCTTACATACGTTGCTAAAGCAATTACTGTCACTACTTATGGCCCTGGTAACAAGCATCACCATGTCAAAACGTTGTGAGGTAATTGGTCAAATCTTCGCCTTGCAACAATTATAACATGATTAAATAAGACATATTACAAACATTTTAGGAAAAAAATAGACTTACAGATATAATTATTTTATAATATTTTTCTTATGATTTCATAATACCATATCATAGAGCATATATCTTCTTAGTTATTTCCTATACATAAATAAAATGTATATCATTTTTTACTTCAAGCTTTTTTGATTCATTATGTTTTTTCAATATTTTTTTTTGGATTAATCACAATGATGTGGTCCATTATGAGGATGAAAATGTGGTTTATCATTAGAATCAATTTAAAAATATATATTCTAAACTGAGAAAAACTCTAAATTAAATATTAACTTGGTTCAATAATTTACTATGGTAAGTCTATTTTATATTAAGAGAAACTATGAAAATCATTTAATGTATTGAAAAAAGAAGACATTTTAACACATTTTAAAAATGTGTATTTATTTTAAAATAGTCTCTAAGCCTTTTTAATTGCCACATAAACTTACAAAATAGTTTCATGGGTTGGGTTTTGAAGGAATGCATCCATCTTTTGTGGAGACGCAATCATTAATAATGTGTATATTTCTAAGATTACAAGTTTCTTCATCTATGAATAAAAAGAAGAAGCTTTGTGGCTTTTTTAGTGTTTCAAAATTTAGAAGTGTATTTTTTTTAAAGAAGAATAAGGTGCATTTTAACAAGTGAAGTTTTGCATTTGAGGAGGAAAATTGATACTCATGTCATTTCTTATTTTCAAAAATGGTATAAATATTTCATTTTATATTCCTTTGAATTAGATATAAGTTCATATATCCCTATGCTATGTTAATATTTCTTAAATTATTAAAAAAATGAGAAAGATATTAGAATATGTTTTATTTTTATTTAATTTCAGGGTATAATTTATATTGTCATGGATCCAATCCATGAACAAAAGACAAAAAAATACAATTATTAATTTAAACAATACCCAACCTTAACCCTTAACCATTAATTGGAGATGTAAAGATCAAGATAGACTTTGGGATTGAAACGTAAAGAAACTTAAATGGCTTTCTTAGAAGCACTACTAAGTATCACAACTTTTCTTTAGCACTATATTATTTGAGACCATTTTATAAGTGGGCTTCTTGTATCATTCAACTTCCTGTGCCATCCCTACTTACAATCTTAATGTAGTCTCAAGTACATGAAACTGAATGATGCCATATGTTAAAGGTATCATTCACCTTACTTTATATTAAAAATATTTCAATTAAGTATCTTGCATCAATTAAGTATTTATTTCCCATCCAAAATCATAGCATGATAAACTAACTCAAGGATTCCTTAAATTGCATCAGAAGACGAATTACCATTTCAATTTGCTTAGGTTTTCGAGCACCCTATGAAATACATGTTTCTCAATTTCTTTTTTTCTCTCCCATCCAAACAACTTCTCATCGTAATTTCCACAATGGTGTCTTCTCGAATATTCTTTTAGTTTAATTATGAGTTTAGTGATAGAAATCTAATATATTGTAGATTTTATAATGCAGTTTTACCCACTCCAAAAAATTTACTTTACCAATAACTCCATTTCCACGTCCTTGTTTCCTACAATGTTACCTCTGTGTCACCTTACATTCATCTACACTTTTATGGGCATATCTTTGCACCTTTAAGGTGAAAATGCTAGTTATAAATATTGAGGATATGAAAGGATTTTTTTTAATGAGAAAAGGGAAGAATATCTTAGAGAAAGATGGCAAGGGCACAAAGAAAAAGTCTCATAATCATATGAAGAAGAAGATGACCCCACCTCGCCTCCTTATTCTTGACCGAAATCTCACGAATCGATCAATCACTCCGGGATCGATTAGCTTCCCATCAGCCTCTCCTCTCGTTCCTCCTCGTTCCCGCTCTTTCGGCCAGAGCAAAATAGTTCCCCATTTATTACCAGATTCAACTTTCATCGTTTTGGTATTCTTCTTTCAGATTTAGATTGGAGAGCAGGTTTCATCGTTTTTGTATTCTTCTTTCAGATTTAGATCCGAGAGCAGGTTTCATCTTTCAGATTTAGATCCGAGAGCAGGTTTAGGAAAGAGAGAGTTGATAGATATTGAAAAGGTAAAACGCCAACATGAAGGAAACGCTGTAGAGCTATTGAATCATCAAAAGAATCTCGCTTTTGTATACCAGTACCAAAATGAAATGATTGATACCCTCTAATATTTTAAATGTCCTATTTCTGTCTGTCTGAAAAAGAATGAAAGAATAGATGTAATAGAAAATGAATAACTGGAAGGAAAGAATGGGTCAGGTATCCAGAATTCAATTCAATTGAATTGAGGTGTCATTGAGACAAAAGGATGTTCTAATCATTGGGAATAGAGGGTTGGGAATGGTTGAGCAGATAGCTTGGGACAAGATACAATTATGTGATGTGTGTTGTAGTCAGTACATACTTGTAATATCCCCTTTCTTGATCCCGTCAAAGTGGATAGAATTGACCCATGGTATTAACCCATGGTATTGACCCATGGTATTTCTTGATGGTATTTTCCCATGGTATTGACCCATGGTATTTCTTGTTGGTATTGACTCATCAAGCCTATAAAAGGGGAGAGAAGCTAGGCATTTAGGGCATTCTGAATTATCTATTTTATTATGTTTGGGTTGAGAACCTGGCCTGACCAGTTCTATTATTGATCCCGGGACGAAAACCCTGCGGTGATGTTTATGTGGTGAATCCATCCAGGATTCACAAGTGGGCTTCAATTTCTTATATTTGTTGTGTTATGTGTTTTATAACGATTATTTTTAGTTGGAACACTAGATGTGTTGATTTATTTAAAATTTTGATCCTTGTGATATTACAATGGTGTCAGAGCTATGCATCCTGCCAGCCTGAGAGTTTTATGCAAGGAACTTCAGTGAAATTTATTTTTCACCCTAGCCAGCATTTCTCACTTCGGTGATATTTATCACCCTAGTTGGATTTTTATTTTTCAGTAAATTATTTAATTGGGAGACATAAGTGAAGAGAAAATCATTTATATGTCTGTGGGTTATGATATTTATTCATGTGTATGGAATATTATAAATGTACCCATGATATTTGGAAGATTCATATATTTCTTGAAGATATGGTCATTTTTGAAAGGCTGGAAAATTATTGCTAGATAGGGATCATTCCCAGGTTTCTCATTAGCTAAGTATTGAGATCCATTGATGCCAATGTAGTCATTTTATTTTTGGAAACACCACAAGAATCAACATAATGATATATCAGTCGATTCTCTGGGCTACAATACTTCTGTGGATCAAAGATGGCAACAACATACAAATCAGAAGCAAGAGCACAGTAACAGGCCTTTCTCTCGAAAGGTCCATGTTATCCTTCAGCAGTCAAAAGATATCCAGAAGGAAGATGTAACAAGCAAGTGTCTCTTCGAACTTGGATCCAAATTGCAGGGTACAAAGTCAAAAGATGTTCTCCTACAGCTAGACACATTAAATGCGGCTTTGAGCTTGATAGATAAATCAGAATGGGAAGGGTCAAGTTGGGCCTTGAAGCCATCCATGCCTACTTTGATACAACCTAGGTTCTTGGAGCATTCTTGTGAAAAGGTTAGACTCACGGTCGCCTCTTGTCTCAGTAAAATCATAGCCTTAACAACACCGCTATTGCCCTACAATGATGACATCATGAGGAGGACTTTTCGGGTAATGGTAGAAGCACTCCAAGGGTTGAACAACACCACCATTCTTACTTTTTTCCAGAAGCGCACAATTTTGGAACGCATGGCGAAATTCAGATTTGGTATGCTTATGCTGGATCTAGAGTGTGATGATTTAATCCTTCAGATGCTCCAATAATTCTGCAATGGAATTAAAACGTCTCATCCAAACTACATCAAAACAGACATGCAAAAGATCATGTCTCCGTTCTTAGGAGAAGATAGGGCCATCTGCAAACAATTGAGATCCAAATTGTTGGCCATTTGGAGGAAGGAGCTACTTGCATCACCTGATGCTTATGAACTAGCTGAGGGGTTGATCAAACAGAGCATCAAACTACTTAGAAAGAAGTTAACAAAGGAGGAACT
This sequence comes from Pinus albicaulis, assembly GCA_034641835.2. Classification (NCBI taxonomy): domain Eukaryota; kingdom Viridiplantae; phylum Streptophyta; class Pinopsida; order Pinales; family Pinaceae; genus Pinus; species Pinus albicaulis. The sequence goes on along the minus strand of CM076578.1, from coordinate 1,300,196,559 downwards.
AACAAAAATTTGTGGAGACAGCAAAAATGAACTAAGGAGAAAAGGCTTATGCTTTTTATGCAAGGGAGTTTGGGCACTTGACCATTCATGTCCAGATAATAAGGAGGCAACAAGGATAGCAAAATTAGAGACTTCTTCAGATCATGGGGATTCATCCATAGATGGGTTCGTTGGTTTTCAGGAGAGGGCCTATGAAGGATCTGAGCAGTCAAATACAAATGTTGAAAAACAACACCATGCTCTTCAGAGAAACTTGCAGGACAAGCTGATCAGTCAACTTGAAAAAGTACATGACGAAAGGAAATATGCAATTCCTCCTGATGATGTGGTATTTGAATCTATAAATACAATGGAGGACATCCATAAAGAGTATGGGCAATCAGGTATAGACAACAGTCCACCAGTACATCCATGTTTGACAACCAGAAAGGATGGACAACTCATCCTCACATGTGAAGAGGTCCAAGATGAATACACTCAAGGAGAATCAAATGAGGAGAGGATCATGCATTTTGAGGAGAGGATCATGCATTTCAAGACAAATCTTATGTTGTTGAAGCAAAGAGTCTGGATAGTCCGAGACACTGTCTTACAAGAGAACAGAAAAATTGAGGAACTCATAAGGAAATGTGCCAAATCATCGACCAAGCTGTCTAGTATTGAGGAAAAACTCAAGTCCCTCACAAGGCCGCATGAGGAGTACAATCGGGAGTCCCATAGCAGCGCTCTACAAGAATACCTAGATAAGGCTTGCAACACCAACAACCCACCTTTATACATTGGGAAGAGAAGGGAAGAGTTATACAACTACATCAGGTTGGGTAACCAAGTAGAGAAGCATGAATTTAGCATCGAACAACATCAACATAGTAGATTTGCAGATATTCATCCCTCCCCAAGTATGGATTGGCGAGAGATTATGAGTTGGTATTCTATCGATAGGTTGATTCTTTGGAGGATAATCACAGCCGAGGGCATATTGCAGCTTGGGCCCTTTGGTGCGGACAACGATGGAGGGTTGAAATGGTACCATAACCCACAGGTCCCAGGATTTAGGTGGCATTGGGATCTAGGAGAATCCATTGGGGAAATGATTGGCCAAAGGATTTTTTGGGATCCAGGTAAATCTATTTCGGGAAGGATTGGTCAAAGGATTATTTGGGATCTAGGTATTGAAGGATCGATTCAGGACCATTCAAAATGGAGGGCACATCAGATTTTATGGGATCCTGGTATCAATGTACAAATGCTTCTGTTGTGGATAGAAGTGGATCGCTTGAGGACAAGCAATCTTTGGGCGGGAGGATTTGTAATATCCCCTTTCTTGATCCCGTCAAAGTGAATAGAATTGACCCATGGTATTAACCCATGGTATTTTCCCATGGTATTGACCCATGGTATTTCTTGTTGGTATTGACCCATCAAGCCTATAAAAGGGGAGAGAAGCTAGGCATTTAGGGCATTCTGAATTATCTATTTTATTATGTTTGGGTTGAGAACCTGGCCTGGCCAGTTTTATTATTGATCCCGGGACGAAAACCCCGCAGTGATGTTTATGTGGTGAATCCATCCAGGATTCACAAGTGGGCTTCAATTTCTTATATTTGTTGTGTTTTGTGTTTTATCACAATTATTTTTAGTTGGAACACTAGATGTATTGATTTATTTAAAATTTTGATCCTTGTGATATTACAATACTTGTGTAAAGGAAACACATCTTTGACCTATTAACATGCCGTAATAAATCTTAATCTTAAAATGTATCAATGTATTTGTCTGTGTCTTTCTTTCAGATTTCGATCCAAGAGCTTTTATAGATATAATTCAAAAGGTAAAACGCTAAGGCCATTGAACCATCAAAAGAATGAATCTCGCTTTTGTATTACCAGTACCAAAATGAAATGATTGATACCATCTACTGATATGTTACATGCGATTCTGTTTTTGTGTCTGAAAAGTACCAAATCAGAAATGATTGATACCATCGACTAATATGTTACATGCGTTGCGTTTCTGTTTGTGTGTCTGAAAAAGAATGAAATAATTGGAAGTTTCTGTTTGTGTGTGTCTGAAAAAGAATGAAAGAATAGATGATGTAATAATAGGAAAGAATGGGTGGAAGGGTCAGGTATCCAGAATTGAATTGAGGGGTCATTTTCATTCCGGAGGCGGTCCCTGGGGAATCTCTTGGTGTCTCCACAGTAATCAAAGATCATGTAGTTCTTTCGGACCCACTGGAGCCTCTGCTATTGGTTCGATTCCAAAGCCTCCTCCTCTGCAGCGGCGTCAAAAGAAGAAGTAGCAACAGCATTGAAATTGCGGAAAGATGCAACAAAGGGGGATTTAGTCAAGTCGGTCTTCACAAGCCCACCTCTAGTTTCCCAATCATCTGCATTCCAAAGGCTGGAGTAGACCCCCATTGCTTGTATCTTGGGATAATGATAATTTCTATCCACTTTACCCAACTCTGTCTCCCTATTCTTAAACACTCGAATAGGACTCCCGTCTACAGAAAATCTGAACGACAACAAATATCATGGCCATGTTAGTTTGAGAGGTCACTGTATTGTATTGTATTGTACTGAAACAAAAAGAGAATGAATGCAAAGAATTAGAATACATACATGATATGTTTTGATGTCCATAGCACGGAGTAAGTGTGGAAATCCAGGGTTGGGTCGAACCACAAGTAAAATTGTTGCTCACGCCCACCAAGGCCTTGAGCGAAGACATTAGTGTGCAAAATATAAGGATCTCTAGAGAGGTTGCCTAGAAATTCAAAGTCTATTTCGTCGTGTTTGGGACCTTGAGATGATAGCTACAGATATTAGCCATAACATGATGTTAGCACAAGTTATACCTTCAGTCTAATGAACGAAACCAAACAAAGGGTAGTGCTAATTAATTGAATTCAAATAAGGTGAAGTGAATTACATAAAAGGTAGTGACTGTGCCTGCAGAGTTGCCAGGTACCAGTTTGATTTTCATATCAATTTTGGCAAACAGATACTCTTGTTTGGATTGAATCCCACAACCTGTCATCAAAGAAGAAGAAGAAGAATACTAAGATTAACTTATCTTAGGTGAAGTAGTTAATTGACAGAAGAAAAAGGCGTAGGCGTAGGCGTGATGGCATGAGAACTTCAAATAGTACCTGAAAAGTGGTCGAGAGTAAGCTACAACTGTTGCCCATTGTCAAGGATTTTAGCACGATCCTTGCCCCATGTAATGTCGAAATCATTGTAGAAATTTGCAGAAACAAGAGCCAGAGCCGCCAAGGATGCCAATAAAAATAAAAGAAAGAGAAGGTGAAGAGGAGTGTCCATGCCTCCGATTAAGGATTGGGAAAAGAGGAGTTTGTGATGCAGAGCAGTTCCAGGAATGAGAGAAGAGATAAATGTGAATGTGTGTAGAGAATAAATATGTGGAGTGTGGTTGTTGTTGTTGATGATGGATATGGATGGTTTTTGGGTTTATATAGAAAGGAGGGAGGGACATCTGCGTGGGGAAGTAAGGGAAGAAAGGGAGGAAACATCCCGAAAAGGGCAGCCATAACCACAAATAACAGAGGCAGCCAGCCAGATTTCCTCATTTCTCTGTGTAATTGTGCGTTCCAACTCATCACTCTGCAGCCTCTCCCATCTCCTCGTTTCAGGTTACCAACTCATCCACCATCCAATTGGCATTTTCGCTCCACTTGCATAAACAAAGACAGCAAAGCAAAGAAATCAAGTACGCTCCTTCCACTTAACCATGGCCACCGCCAATCACATTCAATAATAATTTATCTGTTCTATGTTGCCAGCTGCGCTTCAATTATTATAATTAATGTGTGTTTATTGCATTGGATTCTCCAAGGAAAAATTACTTACTCTGCTTTTCTTTTGCTTCACTTGGACTCCAAGTTGGACTCTCCACCCACTACCGAGCCTCCTTCGGCCTCACAATGGCCCTCACAAACGCTGGTTTTAGTTTTGTATTATCATTATTCATATAATGTGGATTTCATATATCTATTATATATGTATTAATAAATATTTATTATTAATTTCAACACACACACACACACACACACATATATATATATATATATATATATATATCACTTAAAAATATATAATAAGTTGTTTTATATAAATGGACCATTCTCAAATATTTTATTATGAAAATTCCTCTTATATTCTTACTATTATTATAAAACTTTTACAAGTTAAAAGTATATTGTTGTAATAAGTACCTAAAATACACATGATTTTAAAATATTTAAAAATTTAAGCCAAACACATGTTCAATGACTACTTCCGTTTCTATTTTTTCTTTTGATTGGTGAACAATTTCCTTCTCTTTTGGCTCTCCCTCTGCATTGTTGGAGACACATTAGTTTGAAGCTATATTCCTCAACATGCAATGTTTTGTGTCCAAACTCCATTAATCTATGCCTCTCCTCACCTAGGATATTCACAATGCTTACATTCTATGGTTGCCACCGCTTCCCATTACCATGAATCATTATAGAAATTGACATGACTGCTATACCATTCTAGTTTCATCACACCTCTTCAAAGTCCTACAAATTTTAAATAACTTGGCCTCTTTTCACAATAATTCCGCCCACACAAATTGATGTAAAATTAATTAACTTGACCATCGATAATTCACTTCCTCAAGTACTGGCAATTCACACCTGGTCTCTTAGATTAATGCAGTCTTCAATGGATTGGAATCGACCTCCCTTAATGCAATCTTTCATCCTTCTGGTAGTTCTAATTCATAAGCAACCTTCCTGATCACTTTGTAAGCTCCAAAATATCATGTCTTTAATTTCTCAAAGCCACTATTCTTCAAGGGAAATTGTTGATATGGCCCGAAGTATCAAGCAAACAACATTTGCCTCCTAGAAGCTACGCTCCACCCTAAGGTGATATGCATGCACCTTCTGCTAATTTCAGGCTACCTGTAGGTTCTCCTTGAGGATTCTATGAATATCCTAACTCTCCTGCAACCAATACTCGGCCATCGAAGCCCTATTATCTCCTAGTGCCATCTCTCTAGGCACTACCAACTTGATTTGCATATCAATTTTAGCAAACAGATTCTCTTGCTTGTATTGAATGCCAATACCTATCATCAAAGATGTTGAAAATGACACCAAGAAAGATTCTAATTTAATTTTCCCTTGAAATTAATTAGAAGAAAATTGTAATTCCATATCTCATGACAGCTTGTACGAGTCAACTAAATTAGTTTGACTTATTTGGTTCAGTTAATTCGAGTTCAAAGTCTAACTTGAGTCATGTAGAGTGGCTCCTACTTCTTAGGATCCTTGGTTGAGTTTATCTTGAGCTGTAATTAATTAATTCAGTTTATCTGAGTTAAATTCAATTTAACCAGTTCCAAATGATGGAGGTACTAGTGGGAGGTCTAGTAGTGGGGTGTGTACTTCATGATCAACCAGTTAGCTAATAAATCATCCATAAATAAGTCACGCATGTCATATCTGAGAGTTACCCAATTGAGATTGGAATTCAAGGGCATTGTACTATCAATTGTATAATCATCCAAATTGTACATGTGGTGTATTCAGTGGGAGGTGTTGGGGTTCCCATGTTTTGGCAAGGTTGGTAATACCAAAAGATGAGACAACATCAAACCACTTTCGGACCTCGGGATCTAGCCCTCCTGGGTCCAGAGAGGGATCTCTATATGTAAGCAAAGGTTTTATGTCTTTCAGGCTCGAAAGGATAAGATATTAGGCTAGTTATAGGCACAGGGTTTTTTTTTTTTTGGTTGTTTGTTTGGTTGCTGGGAATCAGGGAAGAAGGGTTCAATATAATACAAGGCTGAGCAAAGAGGATTTTAGGCAGAGGTGAAATATTCCAGGGAACATTCAAGACCATTGGGCAATGGAGTCAGGAAAGGGTTTACTTGCTATTCAATGTGCAGGCTTTCAGTTGGGCTATTCATCTAAAGCATTGGATCTTAAAGATGATAGTGTAGTATGAAATGGTAAGAGAGGAGAAAAAATAAAGATTTAGAACACAAAGTTAAAGACCTGAGATCAGAGAGAGACTTTGAACTCTCAATGCTTCGGCCTCCAGCTTGAGGGATCTTAGAAAGGTTCAATTAATTGAAAAGGATCCTAGTGAGATAGAGACAGAATTCTAGACCTCCCAGTGTTCCCAATTCATTCAATTAAATCCTAACAAGAACATCTAAGAACAGATTCATTAATTCATACATCAGCTAGCAGGAAATAACATCCACTACACTGGTTAAATTAATTGAAATCACACCTTAGATAACACATATAGCAAAAAACATTGAAGGCAAGGAGAGCAGAAACATAGGGTACCTAATAAGGGTAAATCTTATGCCAGATTTCTGATGCGAGCCAATAGAAATGAAATGAGGTGAACTGCTAATTAAAACAAATACAGAGATATGAAAACATCACCGCTGCTTTAGATCAGGATCCAAAGAAATGTGCTTGTCATATTAAAGAGCAACACCAGTCAAGTACAACATTACCAATAGCTGGGTATTTAGTCTGAAAACATCTTCCTCAGCCTGTCTTACAACTTTACACATAGACTATGTCTCAAAAGAAACAACTTGTAATTCTCTGATAATCGATCAACAACCTTTACAATGAGTTTCTTCATGAATTTATAGCTCACGAGGATCAGAGAAGGTAGGTGAAGAACTAAATGCAGTATTAAAACTCAGAAGAGGAGGAGGGCTGAAACCCATTCTGTTTTAAATTCTGAGCATTTATCTATGGTACTCTTTGGATGAAAGAGTGGTCTTCGTCAGGCTTCTATTTAATCCGAGCATGTATCTGATGTACTCTACTGCAAAATTTTGTAGTACTTCTGGTGAATTGAAAAAAGGTAGAATAATGATGCTAAGCTCTGCCATACTGTGCAACAAATGCTTCTGATAGCGTAGGACTGTTGTCAGGGGGGAAAACTTTACTTGGACACAATGTAGACTGAAACAATAATGTGTACCATGTCCTTTCATGGAGAAAAACATTCTACTGATGTAGAAAACCTGATATACATTAATTTATGCGCTCTGTACCCTCTATGTGATCCATGATGTCTTCAATCTGGTACTTTGCCTCTAAACCACTAAGTTAAGGCTCAAAGATCTTCATTTTCATGCCTTAAACTCTCTGCTGCTCCATTTTTGTCTCTGTCGGTGAAATCTGCGCCTTTAATGGCTCTGGGGAAGTTTTACAGAGTCAAACCTTGTTCTTTTAATGCAAGTCCTGTCATGGCTCCTTCCCAGGCTTTCTTCGTGATTTCGGCCTCTGAAAAAATGGTCCTTACTACGTTTTTTTCCGCTGTAATAAAGACTGTGAAATAATGGCGGCTTTCACCATCTGATAACCCTGCAAAACACGAAAACCTATTAAGAAAATCAAGCATGGAGGTGGTGGATGCAACGGGAATGACGAGAATGGCCGTGCAGACAGGTGAGATGGTGGAAAGTGTAGGATCATGGTGGAAAATGCAACTTAATAGTGGAACATGGTCTGGAGGACGTGGGCGGAGCGCAGTAAATTTTTAATGCAAAACCTTTGAATTTTGACCCTTTGAATATATAAAGAGAGACGGGCGAAATACGAAAAAACTACGTGGAAAGGATGAAGTGGCGATACGGGGTTAATTGGCGGGCATGCATTTAATCTGGGCTGTCCGATCTCTGACGGAGATCGACGGTGGAAAACACGATTGCCTCTGATTAATCCCCGTGTGACTTCGCGGAGCGATTGCCGTCGGATGGCCTGCCTCAGATCGAACGACGCACAGCGATATCGCGCCTGGGCAAACGCCGAACGATAAAACGCGATGGAGGGCGGTTTGTGAATAGTGCACGGAGCCACGTGTCATGCGATGAGTGGAATCGCTCCAAAACAAAAATTACCGGCCAACCTCCAAACGCGGTGCGATGGAAACCGGTGGTTTTGCACAGTGCGCATTGCGGGGACCACCAGGTGGAGGGAATATGGACCGTCGATCTGCGGGAAAACGGATAGTTGATATATGATCGGGCGGCAGACGGGAAAAGATGGGTGCGAAGAGATTTTGCGACAACCGTTGGATCTGAACAGATCGACGGCGGAAAAATCACCCGATAACCAATTGAGATAAGCGCCTTTCGCCTTGGCACTGGGTCCGTGGAGAGAAAGATTAAGGGGGTTGGTCTGAAGTGGGCTAAGATCCAATAGGCATGAAAATATGGTTAGTTGGCCCATTTTTAGAGCATTTTAAGGCCTATGAAGGGTAACAATAGGGGAAAGGAAGGGAAATTAGGCCAAACCAGGGGTGTGGGTACGATGTAAAGGGAGTTTTGGGGGAACTAAGGGGATAACAGGGGAACTTTGACAGAGAGAAGAGGAGGCTAAAATGGGGCTTTCTGCAGGGATACAAGGGGCAAATGTAAGCCTTTAGGAACAAAATTTGTCAAAATCAGAGAGGCTTTTTGGGTGGATACAACAGTAGAAGTGAATCACAGGGCAGAGGGCATGAAGAGGCTTTCAAGGATGATGTGTCTTTAGGGGAGATGCATTCCTTGAAGGCTCAAAAACAATTTAGCCCCCTGCTTGCTTGTTAAGAATTTATAGGGGGCTAACAGTGGCTCCACATGGGGATGGCTTCTTCTTGAAGGAGTCAAGAATTCAGAAAATGATCTTTGGTGTAGGCCAGATTCCTGCTGCTTGAGCCACCTTTCTTCTTTGATTTTTAGCTACCACAATTATGAAGACATCAATTTAGCAAAAACATTACCCCAACAATCGACCTACCCATCCTACAATCCTAGCATTTTCTCTTCCAAGGTGCATTCATAGTTTTAAAAACCGGAACCGGTGACCGGACCGGTGGACCTAATGAACCGGGTTTCTAACCGGAATCGGTCTAACCGGGAGCGGTCAGATCTCAATGAACCGGTTTAAAAAAAAAAATTTAAATAATTATTTTTTTAATAAAAAAAACTATTTTTAAGATTTGCAACCATGATTCCAAGCCAATAGAGACAAAATATGCAAAGTTCGCTCATTTATATACCATGCAAAGGTGAATATATCAAAATGGCACAGAGTGCAATACATATCATCGAAAAATACATAAGAAATGAGGCTCCAAATGGCCCATAAAGTCCAAAAACAATGCTACAAGCCATGAGGCCATTGGCCTAATAAAAGACTACATATTAGTGATCAACAACATAATCACTCCTCATCATGATCAAAATTATCACCACTACTAGACAAGGGATCATCAACATGAGCTACATAAATAATATGGCTCAAATTTTGAGGACTCCTAAAACTCCTCTACAACTTTAGTAGTAGTAGTAGTAGCAAAAATAGACATCAAAACTACAAATCACTGAGCAAAATGGTCTCTCATGAAACTCATCATTGATTCATCGCTAATAGAAATGGGATCATCAACAAGAGATACATAAACATCATCTAGCTCAAAGTCTTCAGACTTGGATTGCTCAACCTTATAACATGATAGAAATTGAAAAAGTTTAACATGCCTAACCAATGATTTTGGTATGAGTGAAGGGTTCATCTCCTCAACCTTAAAATGCGGTAGAAAAAGATTAGCATGCCTAACCAGTTGTTTTCCTTTGATTGAAGGGTACATCAAGGTTCTTAAAGGAATTCATGCTCTTGATCAAATGCCAATATCATTCCCTTACACATGATAGAATCAAATGGAAACATTGTGTTACACTAAAATCTGTCATCCTGACATTTTACCATGAGTATGAGCTCATTATTACTCATACTTCCTCCTTTTTCAAGTCTAACATATCAGCTCCTCATGTCAAGCTTTCAAAATCAGAGAAAAGTTCCTAAAATCCCCTAAACATTGGTATCACACTTTCTATATACATTCCCTACGGTCCCGCACCTAAGGTTCAGCCTTCATGCGGAACCATACAGCACATTCCTTGTGTTATGGGTGCGGACCTCTGTAAAACATAAAAAGGCGAGAAAGTAAAGATAAAAAGTGAATTTCAGATGAATTCTAGAATATTCTAGATGGGAATTTTCGGGAATGGATACGCTTTGAGAAGGTTCATGCATCCCTCACTTGATGGAGCTAACCCCTTGATGTAAGGAGCTAATCCCTTTGAAGGAGGATTCTATCCCTTCGTATTTGGAACAAGAAACCTCCTCTTTTCCACTATAAAAAGAGGCCTTGGGTAGCCTCAAAGGGAGTTCAAGCTTAAGATATTTGAAGTTAAATGCTGTTGAGATTCAGACTCAGTTAACTAAGACTTTCTGTGAGGTTAAATCACTCATCTCTATATGTCTTGGTTCAAAGAGTGCAATGCTTGTCAAATTAGAAGAGATTCCTGCTTCGGACCTCGGGAGGACCTGCACAACATCAAGGCACAGGTTGTAAAGGTTTTCTTTATTTGAAGTTAATACAAATATACTCATTTCTCTCATTAAACTGTCGATTCATGGTTTATTTCATAAATTCCTTGATCATTATGATAAGCATGGTTTATAATAATGTCTATACAGGTGCTGTTTAATCTTTTTGCTTGTTTATGACTGCAGATTCACGAGGAACGTTCTTTCAGTGCACGGGAAGGACTTCAATGAAATCAAGCAAGCGCTGGACATAAGGTAGGCCTTACACCTATATAGTGTTTTTATGAATCCTATATGCTTAGAGAGAGATTAATATAATTGGCTGTTTGTTGCTAGTTACCTTTAGTACTAGAGAGATCGGTCTTGTCCGCAAGACGGATTAATCTACACAACAAAATGGCGACTCCACTGGGGAAAGAACTTGTTGTTTTTGGTTCTCTTTTATTTTTGATTTGAGGAAACATTTTTTCCTGGTTTTTGATTGATACACATCTATCTGAGTAATTTAGATTTTCTCTGTTTTTGAAAATTTAGAAGTATTTTAGGTTTTTCTATAATTTTTCCTAGGACCGCACTCTGCCTTACTTTGACAGTGCGGGCAGGTTCGCACTTTCTCTATAGAATACAGTGCGGGACTGCACCAGTCAATACTGGTTACCTACGGACCCTGTAAAAATTTAAAAAAAAATCTCTAGGTTTCTTTTCCTAGTTTATTTTTAGATCTTTGGTTTCTGCCCAGACTGATTATTGTGTCCATCAAGAATTCTTTGTGAATGAACTCCAACAGTGTTAATGTTTTGATGATTTTCTAGAAGATTTTGCCGATTGGATTGTTTTTCCGCTTGGTCTTTGTAGCGATTCGAACTTTTGACAATTTGTAGTATCTCAGATTACATTGATCTCTTTTTGTCTTTTGAATCCGACCTGATTGTGAAAACATCCTATATTGAGAAATTAAGCCTTTTGTTTCTTTGCGAATCTTCGAAAAAACTTGATTCAAAGTTTTGAATTTCATTTTTGTAAAAACATATTTTGAGTGTTTTTGATCTGTTTGTTATCTGAACGAATAGATTCTTAGTTTGTTGAACAACTAAGGGAAACATTCATAAAAAAAAATCTCTAAAAAGCTTCTACTCAATTTAGATTTTAGTTCTCAAAGATTAAATTTTGTAGTTTTGAGTAGTTTTAATTTTTTGTAGTTTTCTTTCGAAAGAAAATTGTTTTGTAGCTTCTAGTTTGAAAAAGAAAAGGATTTTTCTTGTGAGCTTTGATAGTTTATTGAAAAGACAATAGTTTCTTTCAATTATTTTTCATGTTTAAAGAAGGAATTAAAAGGATTGCATTCTCTAACTCTTTCTTTAGATAGAAAGTTCATTGAAAAGAAAAAAAAAGAATTGAATATCATCATAGGTGCATTTTAGTTCTTTTTGGAAGTCGAGTCTTCACATCATCCAAAGTTTCATTTCTGCACCCATTGACTTAAGAAACAGCTCATAAAAGTAACGCTTAACTAAAATTCATCTAGTAATCTTTTATTTCTAGGGCTCTTATCACCAACATAGCTTAGGCTAGTATCTTGGAGTAGGGAGTAATTAACTCTCCAAGATAACTAAAACAAACAAGTAGACAAATCTTGCGGTAGGAAGAAATTCCAATTGTTGCATCTATGCTCTGGGAAGCTCCTCCTAAAGGAGTCAAGCACGAGATCATATCTGAACCAGTGAGGTAATCAATCCTTCCTCATTGGGAACGATAGAAGATATGCACGTATTAACAACGGTAAACCTCGGATAGACCATTGTCGAGGAGCCTGGGGTCACTTGTCGGTAAACCTTGGATTATGTCAAGGAGCCTTCAAGGGGATTGAGCTTTGTTACTCTGCCCTTGCGTGTGTATCGGATCGTAGACTGTTCCCCCAGGTATATTTGTTTCAGTTGGTAACCTTAGTGGCTATAATCTTTAGGATTCTTTCCTAAGGTGACGATGGAGGGAAGATCCCACTGTACTTGGAACAGACGTCGACTAGACTCACTTGGACTCTCTGGGGGGTTCTCTTCACTCGAGATGGTTATGTGAAGAAACTTGTGGCAGTCTGTTTCATTAAGCAGGTTGTCGGGGTAACTGTTCCAACCGCCCTTTTCGTGTTAAAACTCTACTAAGTTGGATTTTATCACCAACTAGTGTTTTAGTACGGAAAGTTACCTGTTTGTGTGTGGTTTGAACTCTTAGATTTTTAAGCGAATGATTCAATTGTTTGTTTCTTAGAGACATTAGGTGTTTTCATTGAAATTTTTCTTTTTTTCCGTGTGATTAGATAATTTTTAATCATGGCAGAATTGTCGAGACAATCTCAGAGAATACAAGGGAAACCCCCTGAATATTCACCAAGTCAACTTGAAGGGCTTCGAGCTCTGATACCACACAGTAGCCGTAGACTTAGGTCAACAGAAGTTGAAAGCTCTGCTATTGTTATACATCCTGATCATCAAATACCTACAACAGAATATATTCAAGAACCGATTTCAGTTTCTGAAGTTACTGAAAATATTTCTCCTTCTGGTGAATTATCTGACGAACCTGAAATCTCTGAGCCTGAAACTGAATCTTCTGTGTTAGAAACATCTTCAGGATTTGTTACACCAACTTCTAGCAATCCAAGTTCACCTAGGGTAAGAAATATCATTACAGAAAATCTTCCCTCTGGAATTATTTCTATTGAAGAACTTACTAATCCAGACGAAGACATATCTCTTCCCAACTCCCCTCAATCGTTAAATATTAGGGAGCGTGAATCTATTTTCTACAGCCCCATTCGAACTAATCCTTGGTATCTCTCTTTAACAGATTTTTTAGAGAATCTGGGTCTTGCTTTTTATCCACCTCGAATTCCATTTCATCCTACACCCAGATTATATTATCCGTCATCTTTTATGGCTGGAGAGTCATCCATGTTTTCTCAAACGCCTGAATCATTTTTACATGGTGGTCCTTCTGTTCCTTCGGGATATCAGTCTTTGTCTGGTACCTTCTTGGGAGCAAATCCTCAACCTATCGAAAATGTGTTATCATCTGGTCTTGATGGAATTAAAATTGAAACGACGAACGCAGAACAAATTTTTATGATGTCTGGTAATATTCCCAATCCTCAAACTCAAGGCAGTCAATTTCCTTCTGGGGGACAACCTCAGGGAACTCAGTTACCGCCTGGGGGGCAACCTCAGGGTAGTCAGTTACCGCCTTGGGGGCAACCTCAAGGTAGTCAGTTACCACCCGGGGCACAACCTCAAGGTAACTTTTTCCCAGGACAAACTGTGGATTCATATTATTTTGGGGGGAAACCCCAAGGACAATACATACCTCAAGGTTATCAACCTCAAGGACAGTACATTCCTCAAGGTCAACCCCAAACTCAATATGCCCCTCAGGGTCCTCAACAACCCCAACTTCAGTACGTGCCTCAAGGTTATCAACCTCAAGGGCAGTACCCAATGCAAGGTTACCAACAGCCTTCTGGTCAACCATCTATTCAAGGAGCCGGAAATTTACCTTTTAATTATCAACCCTACGTTCAACCAGGTTTTGGTCCTTACGTTCAACCTTCTACGGGACAATACCTCGGAATGATGGTGTGGGATCCGTCCCAATATCAACAGCCTTTGCAGCCTAATGTGCAGTTACCTTATCAACCTGGCCAGCCATTGGTTTCTGGTTCAACTCAGCAACTCGAACTCCTGTTTCAAATGGCCTATTCAAACTTGCATACCTAGTCTGGGCCAAACAGTCGGCCTGCACACCCGTAATCCACCTCAATCTCAATTGACTTGCGTCGCAACTGCTCATTCAACTCCGTCACAATTCCGTTTTTGGAGTGTCTAGCCCCGAGTTCGCTATCCTCGTATCCATGCACTCTCGTGTCTTTGTACCTCAATGTGACCTTCGCCTGATTTACTCATGGGGCCCGTATGCTCCTCAGAGATAAACCCAGACAAGTACAAGAGCTATAAGCTCAAATTTCAATTTCACGTATCAATCCGTACTCAGGGACAGCCTCGCACCGGCTCTCTGCAGTGTGTTAACTCAGCTATCAAGATAAACCATATCCTTCTGTTATACTTCAACGAGCACCTCAATATGGTCCTAGTTCATGTCGGTTTTCCAGAGGTTACACAAGTTTTAATGCTAACTTGCCCCACTTCCTAGTATTCCTAGGTATCCGCCTCCTGGATCTGCTTTGGCTTCTCAAGGTTTTCGTGACCCTAACCGTCAATTACCGTTCATCGCAACTTTGGACTTACCTGATTTGACGCGCCTTACTAATGATCCTATTTTTTATTATCAGAACTGGCCGCCAATGCCTCATAAGTTGCCCAGTGATATACCAAAATTTGAAGGTAAACCAGGAGAGGATCCATCGAATCATGTTATGACTTATCACCTTTGGTGTGCATCTAATTCAATCATTGATGATTCGATTCGCTTACATCTTTTCCAAAGAACCCTTATAGGTTTTGCGGCTAAATGGTACATAGAGTTACCACGCAGCTCATTTCATAATTTCAGTCAGATAGCAACATCTTTCTTAACTCATTTCCAGTTGCCTGTCAGATATGACAACGGCACAGAATTATTAACTTCGCTAAAACAATCTATGTCCACGTATATTTCTGATCATATTCATGAATGGCGACGTAGACGACGTTTGGTGAAAGTTTATATTCCGGATCAAATTTTGGCAGAATGGTTTGTTAAATCATTGTTACCCAAGATCACTGAAGATGTAGCTAAGGCTGGTGTTGTTATTGAAGAGCAAGTAATTGCTCAGGCTCAGTACCTAGACCTCGTCTATACGCAGTCAGGTACTCTACATGAAAAAATTCCTGATCTTCCCAAACAAGGTCAAATAGCTGCTGCTCCTTCAGGGTCTCATGCCGCTGACGGTATGATTGGTACAGTTAGTTCTAAAAGTAAGAAGAAATCCTCAAAGAATTATTCTCCAATTATAACTTTACCTGATTCCCCGAAAGGAGAAGCCTCTCCCGAAGTTTCTGCTGACATTCATGTTGTTGAAACATCTACGACAAAATCAAAATCCGGTGGTAAAAATAAGGGGAGGAGCAAAAACAAAAAGAATTCGAAAGAGAAAACTGATAAAGATGAATCCAATGACTAAAAACGTAAACCTCGTTATCCTTGTTTCATTTGTGAACAAGATCATTTCACGAAAGAATGTCCATATCGAGACGAAGTTACGAAACTCGTTAAAGGATCGCAACAACCTGCTGTCTTGAAGGATCCTTTTCCAATTCAAGATAGTAAGATGATTGGTTCTTCCTCGACTACTTTAGAAGAGCCTATTATGATGATGTCTCATGTAAGGGTTGCGACGCGATCGCAATATTACGGTTCTAAGAATCCCGTTGATGGCAAAGAAGCAGAGTCTTCTAATGCGAATACATCAAATACAACTCCTCCTGTTTCCGGTCCGCTACAGATCGGGAAACAAAATCCAGACTTGATAATCAAACCGCCTGCTAAAGGTGTTCTTCGTAAATCAGCTTTCAATCCACATGCGAGAGCTGCTCAGAATTACAACATTGTTGAAGACTTAGCTGTTTCTCCTTCAGCAATGTCGGCTTTGGAAGTGCTGCAATCTTGTCCAGCACAGCGTAAATTATTATTGTCTAATATAGGAGCTGTTGATGTTCAGGATTCTAACCTTATAATCTTAGATTTAGAAAATAGTACACCACGTCTTCCTCACCAAATGGCTTTCCAGATTCCAGTGTTAGTAAAAAACAGACCTATTTTTTAGACTGTGATTTATGAGGGAGCTTCAATGTGTATTATGTCGATTCAGTGTTGGAAATCGCTTGGTTTTCCTACACTTAACCAATCTCCGACGATTCTAAAAGCTTTTGATGGTCGAGGTTTTCAACCTTTTGGTATTTTGCAGGATTTACCCATAGGGGTCGAAGGTAAAATCGTTAATCTAGATGTGGAAGTGGTTGATGCCCTTCTAGATTACAACCTTCTTCTGGGTCGTAGTTGGTCCTACGCTATGACTGCTGTTGTCTCCTCGGTCTTTCGACTCATAAAATTTCCATATCAAGGAAAGATCGTGACAATAGATCAGTTAACTTATTTTTCATCCGACCCAGCCTCTACAGAAACAATCCAACATGTTGGTAAAACGGCTATCCCTTATAAGGATGTTGGAGTAGGTTTGATTAAAGATTCTGGTTTACTAGGAACTTTTTCCTTTCCTCCTCCTAACGTATCGCCTTCTACTGCAAGTATTCATATGATTTCATCAGACACTGTTATGTTTGATGATCCTTGGATTATTCCTTCAGAATCCGAGATAGATTCATTTGATGGCGTGATGCCTTTGAGTCCATTTGAAATTGCGTACCAGGCTGTACAGTCATTTTCCGACCCCTCTTCAACCGAAACCGATCCAATGAATGGGATCCACGAGGAATCACTTTCTATATCTAGTTCAGCTACAACGACATTTCCTGAAATTGTTCATACAGATGAGAAAATTAGTGAGTTTTTGTCTGTTGATGATTTACCATGGGAAGATCTACATCACCAGTCTTCATTTTTACCTGAATTAGATCATTTTGAAGATGATTTCGCTTCAATTTTTACTGCTGAATATGCCAAGGAACCTCAGAATCCATTGCAAAATCCCGATTCTGAGTTAAATTTGGAAAATATATCTAGAACGGTTCCAATTGACATTTCAGTAAAACCAGGAATAATTGAAAACATTCATATAGGTGCTTGTTGTACAGATGAAGAAATTCAGACTTATAAAGCCCTATTTCAAGAATTTCGTGACGTGTTTGCCTGGTCTTATGAAGAAATGCCAGGAATTGATCCCTTGATCGTAGTTCATGAAATTAAGACTTACCCGGATGCTAAACCTGTTCGTCAACGATTACGTCAAATTCATCCTAGAAAAGCTGCTGCTATAAAAGCTGAAGTTGAAAAATTACTTCGAGCAGGATTCATTTATCCAATTCCCTTAACGGATTGGGTATCGAATATTGTTCCTGTAACTAAAAAACAAGGAACGATAAGAGTATGTATCGATTATAGGGATATTAATAGAGCGTGTCCAAAAGATAATTATCCAACTCCCTATATCGATCAAATAATCGATGATTGTGCTGGCAGTGAATTGTTTTCCTTTATGGATGGCTTTTCTGGCTACAATCAAATAAACATACTCCCTGCAGATCAACCCAAAACGGCTTTCATTTGTCCGTGGGGAACGTTTGCATATTGTAAACTACCTTTTGGACTAAAGAACGCTGGAGCAACTTTTCAACGGGCTATGTCTTATGCATTTCATGACATTAAGCACATTGTTCAGCCATATCTCGATGATTTACCCGCTCATTCATTACGTCGAGCCGATCATCCCACTCATTTACGAGCAATTTTTATGAGATGTAGGCATTATCGGATAAGGATGAATCCGCATAAATGTGTTTTCTACGTAGAATCGGGTCGATTATTGGGATTTGTTGTCTCGAAAGCAGGCATTCGCGTCGATCCATCAAAGGTCGAAGCCATCGTTAAATTGCCTCCTCCTTTGACTTTATGCCAACTCCAAAGTTTGCAGGGGAAAGAAAACTTTTTACGTAGATTTATTCCTAACTATGCCAAGCTTACAAAGGGTTTTACCCGGTTGTTGAAACAAGACATTCCGTTCTTTTGGGACGAGATCGCTGATCGCTCTTTTGATGCACTTAAACACACGTTGACCCATGCACCGTTATTGCATCCTCCCGACTACAACCAAGATTACATTTTGTACCTCGTTGCTTCTCATTCCACCATTGGGATGGTACTAGTTCAGGAAGATGAATCTCACAATGAACATGTGATTTATTATCTTAGTCGAAATCTGCATCCGACTGAAATCAAATACACACATGTGGAGAAATTGGCCTTGGCAACTGTTCAAGCTGTCCAACGTTTTAGACATTACATCTTGTTACGTAAAACCATGGTAATTTCTAATTGCAACCCTATGATGTATATTTTGACCAAACAATTGCTAGGGGGCAAATATTCCAAATGGATAGTTATCCTACAGGAATTTGACTTGGAATTTGAGAAATCCAAGGCAAAGAAATCTTTGGTATTTGCGGAACTGATGTGCGATTTCCCCTCTACTGATACTGAAACAGTGGCAGAAGAGTCCATTGCGGACGAACCTTTGTTTCTTATCAGTACACTTGATCCATGGTATGGAGATGTTATTGTATATCTCCAAACCCAATATTTTCGGCCGGACATTTCACGAACTCAGCGACGGAAAATATGCTTCCAATCCCAACAGTATAATATCATTGGTGATACACTTTATCGACGTGGAGCGGATTCTGTTTTCCGACGTTGTCTAACTCATGAAGAAGCTGAAAAGGTGTTAAATGATTGTCATTCTGGAGCATGTGGCGGTCATATGTCTGGGTATGCCACAGCCCAAAATATATTGCGTGCAAGTTATTTCTGGCCAACGTTGTTCAAAGATTGCATTTATGCGGTTCGGAAATGCCACAACTATCAATTTTTTGATCGGAAAATGCGCGCGCCACCCGCTCCTCTTCACCCTATAATTGCTGTTGGTCCTTTTGCGAAATGGGGTATCGATTTTATCACATGTAACCCTCACTCGGCCGGGGGGCATGCCTATATTATTCTCGCAGTAGATTATTTTACGAAATGGGCCGAGGCGATGCCTACATATTCAGCCGACGGCAAGACTGCTGCAACATTCGTATTTAATCACATAATTGCTAGGTTCGGTGTTCCTCAAGCTATTATTACGGATCATGGAAGTCATTTTCGGAATGTCATGATAGAATTGACGGTCGCTTGGCCTACGCCACGATAGTTCCATAAAATGCTATCCACAGTAATGGTACGGATTTGACCATTAACAAAGTTCCAAGTCACCATGATTAAACGAATCATTGGTATTCACAAGACGAATTGGCATTCCATATTTATTTTTCAGCACTTTGGGCATATCGAACCTCGATTAGAAACATCAACGGGTTTCACTCCTTTTCAATGGTTTATGGTTTGGGCATGTTAGATTGAATACGAAATACCGTCACTAAAATTATCAGTAAATTACTTCATTTCAAGTCTAAAGAAGGGAGGAAACGTTTCTTGTACTTGGCCAATTAGATGAGAATCGACGAAATCTTATTAGCAACGAGGCTCATGTTAAAAGGATCGAAGCTCGGTATGATAGAAATGCTGACCCCTCAAAATTTTTAGAAAGGAGACCTAGTTTTACTTTATGATCTGACTAACATTAGAAGCCCCTGATGAAATTCGTGCCTATATGGCATGGTCCTTATATTGTGAAACGAAAGTTGTAAAAGGGGCCTATGAGTTGATAGATTTTGACGGTGTCCCTTTGGATAAACCCGGAGAAATGGGCTTTATCTAAAAACGTGTTAATAGCAAATGAGGTATGGAGATTTTTGTTAGTTTAGATTTCTTTTCTTCTTGGTGTTTAGATTAGAAAAGTGTGCCTGGTTAGAGGTATGTTTTGTGCTATTACTGCTTATCGATTTCTCTTGATATTGAGATGTCGACGTCTCTTTTAAAACCTACATTGGTTTTTTCTTCATTAATTAGCACAATAGCTGTAGTACACGAAACATTTCTTCTCGCAGCTTGGGTTATCTATTCACCCTGCGACGAGTTAGTATCCATGTGCATGGGGTAAGCCTTGGTCAAACAACAAAAATAGCATTGCCGAGTATAGTGCGGTGATTGGGTTATTGTACGAGTCCATATCATTTGGAATAAATAAATATGTATTGACACGAACTTGTTGTATTCTGACTTAATAGGGTTTATACCATTAAAAATCTAGTGTTGTTAAGGTTGTTTTGAGAGTTTTGTCTCTGAAACGTGAGTTTGATTATATTGAATATCGGCATATTCCAAGACATTTGAATACATTAGCAGTTAGGTTACTTCTAGTATGATAAATATACATTTGCAATAATTAAGTATTAAAACAAACAACATTCACATATGTACACGGATAGCGACAAAATAGTGACATATCATAGTATAAGTCTTTTCAAAAAATATACATCGTCTTCGATCATAGGTTGGGAAACACCTTATGATCGCTTAAAGTAATAAGGTCAAAAATATGAGTCTGCGATCATCCCATCAACGATGGTGATCACGATAAGAAACCCCTTTGTCAGGGCCACTGCACGCAGGAACCTCCACGAAAGGTCACGGGACTCCAATCACCTGCGCCTTTTGAGAGGAATGTCCATGTCGGCTGGTCTCGAATATATGGAGTCAAACGCTCTAGATGATGCTCCAAATCGGTCAAAATCTCTATTTGATCGACCTCTTTTGAAGTGGTGCGGCGCAAGCAGTTGTCTCCTCACAGAAAGGTTGGAGATGAGATGGTCGATGTGGACACGTACGTATTAAAAAACTTTTGGTTATTATTTTTCTAAGATGATAAAAAATTAAAAAAAAAAAAAATTTAGAACAGCAAACGTTTGAAGAATAATTTTACTGAATCATCCCAGCATATTTACGGGGAAAGTCATCTCTCTGTGTCGCAATCTATCAGCATCTGGAAAATCCTCTATCATAAAAACTTAGCTGATCCGATAGCATTATGAAAGGGGCTCGCCGCGATCTGGGTGCCCTCAATAGCATGACGAACCGTAAGCGAGATAACGAACAGATGGGTTCTCGGGTAAAGCAGGCATCAACGGCGATACTACGCATTATGAGGGGATCCTCTCCAGGCGAAAGAAGCGACGATGGATCCATATCCAAAGTTTTAGGTTCCCATTTTTGCTGCGGTTGGTTGACGCACCACGGTGGCCAGCAATCACCCGATTAAAGATGGTCTGGCAACAGTCCGCCGCATTTGGGGAACGGTGTCCCTTGACGGCCTCCCATGAGTTTGGTAACGTTAAAATCTATAACTTTCAACTGGGGGCGGATGATGTGTTTGTAACCGATCCGTTTGTCGAGTTGCACGATCATTGCAAAATTCTAGTTGGAGACTAGCGATGCAGCCGCGGCCTAGTCCCAAACAAGGATACTTGTTAACCTCCCCGGAAAAACCAGGTCAAAAATATATATCCTCCAGGCTCAATTTAGAAATTTTGGTATTTTTAATGAAGAAGCCTTTGGTCTCTACGTTCCATCGTTTGCCAACCATGTTAAGAGTTCCACTTGTGCCCTCATACCAGGAGATGACCCCAGGAATTTAACGCCAAAACCACATGCTTTTAATGCCCTTTGTGTGAGAAAATGGAGCACTGGCGGCTTCATCTTCCTGCGTGCTCACGCGTTCTGCTTGAGATAAGCATCTTGTTAATCATAATCCCCAGAAGAAGCGAAGTTAAATTAGTTTTATTTGAGAATTTTTGGCAAAATAATGAGAAATCATTGTTTTAAAATAGACGATGAGTACGCACCGGCTCTTTGTAAGCAGGCGTGGAAGGTCACAGCGGTGTCTGTGGTCGCGGAACCGCGACTTTCCTTATGGGAAAAATTAAGGTCGCAGTATCGTGTGTCTCTGCGGATTTGGCGGGCATTTTCGAACCATTTTTTGCCCCAAAAATTTCAAAAACTAAAACCTAAAAAACGAATTTCAAAAGGATGAAAAACAAGATAGAGGTTGTGGATTACCTGGGATAACGGTTCCGATTCCAGCAGACGAATTTTCGAGAATCTTCCGAAATTTTTTATCCAAAATCTTTTACTTTTCCTCTTGAGAAGCTGAACGGTAAAAATGAAATTGAAAAAGTCCTTTTTATAAGTTTTTTTGAATGGATGAATTTTTTAATTTATTTATTTTTTACTTTAAAAGGTATTTTGAAAAGAATTTTTACTTATCTTAAGCAATTATGTGTAATGTTTCAAAGTTTTTGTGCTGACTTGAAGTTTTTCGGTGAAATGATCGTTTTTCAACAAAAGGCATACTTTTATCACTTTTTCGGACTCTTTCAAAATTTTACGGCAGTAGCAGAGTCCTCTTTTAAATGCCCCTTTTCGGACTCTACAAATATGAAAAGATTCAGAGTACTTGATTATTAAGACTCGTTAAAATAAATGAATGATCTTCCCTTCGGTATAAGTTTACCCCTTTTCACAATTTGAAATGGACTATTTACGAAAAAGGTATACGTTGACTAATGCGGTCAATAGAGTTCTATCCCGCATTACATTTTATCCTTTTAGGGCTCGAGAGACTAAATTTACGAAAAAGTACACCCACGGAGTTTTCTTAATTTTTTTCTTAGCTCTAAAGCTGACACGAGTTCTCCTATCTTGGACTCGTTAAAATTTAGATGAGGACATTAAATTTTCAACGAGACAGACTCCACTCCTTCTTGAGTTCGATTTTTAAACTGAAGTTGGACTCATCCAGAGGACAGAAAACATAATCAAGCAAATGTTATCCTCCTCAAGCTTGTCAAAAATAAAGAGAGTGCTTTTGGAAATGGTGGGGGGAAAAGAGAGAAAAATGGGTGTGTTTGTTGTATTTTAAATTTTTCGCTCGATCCTTCCTCTTTGACACGACACTTTTATTTACAGGTTGGAAATCATGCCTAACGGATTAATCAAACCACATTGAAAGTTTTCGGTCGGTTTACTGGGTATTAGCTTTGGGTCAATTGTTACCAAGCCATCTGCAGTGTCGTTATGTGTCGAGAAGCAGTTCAAATAAACCATTCATGCAAAATATCTGTCATCTTTTGACCATCACGAGTCGGTCCTTGCCAATATGTTACCAAAACTTGATGCATGATTTCGATTTGTGGGCCTACGACGGATAAACTTTCTATCGACATCGACACATTATCCAGGAAGTTGATCCGGAAATGCGTGATGCCTTAGGAAATGCATGCCTTAATGGCGAGTTTACACTCCAAAACTGACGAGTTGCATCATTGGCCTTAGATCGAACGATTTCGTGAGATGTTCGACTCCCGACTCCCATTCATTCACATTCACGGATTGTCTTTGAGTACTTTGAGAGCCATTGACATTAATGGTGGTTTCTCTCACACTTGTTAACGATTCACATCATTGTTGTGTCAGTGGTTTCTACCATGTTCGACAACACATTTATTCACATGGATAGAATCGTACTTTAATTCCAGAATCACAAAATCAGACACCAGATCTAGTTTCCACTGCATCCGGTGCCGAGAATTTTGTTGTCATCTATCACGGTAGACTATTTATAAACGGATAGTTGCGTCCTCTTTGTGTCTACATATATCTTTGTACTATGATGTATTTCAAAATCATTCACTAATATGTCGAGAAATATTTCGATTGGTTATAGTTAGTTTTATACGAGTATGGGAATACCTACCTCGGTGATGACATATATATGTATATATTTTGCATTGAATGTTTTTACGGAGTTACGTGGGGGTGTCACGGGATGATCTTTGAAAATGATAATCTTCCTCTTCATATATAGTAGAATACGGCTTCATCTATTCCCGGAACTTTGCACTTTGAAATTTGTTACACTAAGAATACATCATCTGACATTTTACTATGAGTATCGCTCATTATTATAACACTTCCTCCTTTTCAAGTCTATTGTATCAGCTCCTCATATCAAGCTTTCAAAAATCGAGAGAAAAATCCCTAAAAATCCCCTAAACATTGACTCTTTTCTGTTCATTTCATGCGGTCCCCTTGCCTAAAGTTAAACTGCTTTTTGCGGAACCATACCGCACGTTCTTTGTGTTATGGGTGCGGACCTCTGTAAAACATAAAAGGCAGAAAGTAAAGATAAAAAGTTAATTTCAGATGAATTCTAGAAGATTCTAGATGGGAATTTTCGAGAATGGATACGTTTTGAGAAGGTTTATGCTGTCCCTCATAATGGAGCTAAACCCTTGATGTAGGAAGCTAATCCCTTTGATGGAAGTTCTGTCCCTTCATATTTGGAACAAGAAACCTCCTCTTTTCCACTATAAAAGGAGCCTTGGGTAACTCAAAGGGAGTTCAAGCTTAAGATATTTGAAGTTAAATGTTGTTGAGATTCGGACTCGGTTAACTAAGACTGCAGCGAGGTTAAATCACTCATCTCTATTTGTCTTGGTTCAAAGAGTGCAATGCTTGTCAAATTAGAAGAGATTCCTACTTCGGGACCCGGGAGACTGCACAACACATCGAGCAGGGTTGTAAAGGTTTTCTTTATTTGAAGTTAATACAAAATATACTCATTTCTCTCATTAAAGCTTGTCTATTCATGGTTTATTTCATAAATTCCTTGATCATTATGATAAGTATGGTTTATAATAATGTCTATACGAGTCTTTATGTAATCTTTTGCTTGTTTTTGTGTTGCAGTTACGAGGAACGTTCTTTAATTCTGCAGGAAGGACTCCAACGAAATCGAGCAAGCGGATATAAGGTAGGGCATACACCTATATAGTGTTTTTATAGATCTTATATGCTTAGAGAGAATTAGTATAATTGGGCATTTGTTGCTAGTTACTTTCGGTACTAGAGAGATCGGTCTTGTCATAAGACGGATTAATCTACACAACAAGATCCTTTGTGTGTTGGTACATCCAACATCAATAGGACTCAATTCTCAAAATCTAGGTTAAGTTGGTCAACATAAGGACTCTAATCCTCTAACAACTCTAATCTAAAACTCGATCAAAACTTCAAAATTTTACAAGAAATACTTGCTTCCAAAATCTTAAATATCCTCTTCAACAATTCTCCAAAAGTGTCTTCCATGATATTTTAAGAATGTATTCAACAATGCCTCGAAAATTTTCTTAAAAAAGGATGAGAATATCTTCAAAGAAAAATATCTAGGAACCTTCTCAACCAATTCTCCAAGTCTTCTATAAAATATTTTCAAAGACTACTACAACAAAGGCTACAAGGTTTTCACACAAGAGATCTTCAATTCTATTCAAGAATGCCTCAAAATAATGTATTCAAAGTAATCCAAAAATTCTTTTCCCAAGGATATCTTCTTCAAGAGGTAAAATTTAGCTCAAATTTGTACTTTAAAAGGAACAGAATTTTTTCTTTAAAAAATTTAATGTCACTTCCAAAAGAGAATGAATTTTTCTCCAAGAGGTTAAAGTCTTCTCAGAGTAAGGCCAAGGTATATTATCAAGGTAAGGCTGAGAATTTCTCCAATATAAGGCAAGGATGATCAAAAATAGATGAGGTCTACTCATCAGGATCAAGTTGTACTCAGGAGGGTCAGTTTGTTCTCAAGGAAGGTGAGATATGCTCTAAAGAAGATGAAATTACGATCCAAAAGGTTGAGTTATGCTTCCAAGGAGGGTTGAGGTCTACTCCTAAGAAAGAAAAAAATGTTGTTAATAGTGAAATAGGTCCAAGATACTATGAAAAGAAACATAAATATTTTGACCAAAAAACTAGTGAGAAACCCTTGCCTTGCTCCACTTCATCAACTTCTTGGTTCATGATTTGTGAACCTCTTCTTCTTCTGCAACTTAGATCCAAATATCTTCTATGCTTTCTTGGTTGAATTGGAGGAATAACTTCTATTTATCTTGAATTCGTTCATGGATGAATTTAGCATGTATTTTGGTGAGGTCGACTTGACTTGAGAGACAAATACTTAGATTTCCTACTTTGTAAAATTTGAAATTTCTCTTCCACCAGTAGGAGTTATGAGAAGAAATAAATACTTGTTCAGAAGGGGCTTGAAGTCCTCTACTGACCTTGGTGATATTTCCTTGAGCTAGCGTCTCTTTTGACATCAATAAGAAATAATTCTTCCAACAATTTTACGAATATCATTATTCTAAAGTGAAATTCACAACATCAATCTAAAATAGGAATCTTATCATACTGAAATAATTCTTCATCAAAAAAATGTTGAAAATTTTCAACGTATTCATAAGGTAACAAGGTATTACTAATATTATCTCTTCTTTATTTAAATAAAATAAAATTTAAATGTATGATTACCATATTATGATGTCCCAACTAATGTAAAAAACAATGCATGACTAGCTAGCACCACCAATATTATAGTCAAGATCATCCTCATGATCATTACCATGGAAATCTAATCATACCATGATGATAAATCTCCATCCACACCATCATCACCAACGTCATTCCATCCATATCATCATCATCACCAGCGTCATTTCCATCCTCATCTTCATTGTCTCCTATCTACAGTGTATGCTAAACATAATTAGATCATCATGTCTGGGGTCATTACATGTATCATTTGCAGGAGAAAACAACAGATTACATGTTAGTAATAGTCATGCATATTTTTGTTACAATACTAGCTTATGGAAATGAGTGGGATATAATAACATCAAATAATACTAAAATTATAATGAAAATGTTGTTTAAGATATTTGGAGATCTAGCTAAGATTATACTTGTAATTCACATTAAGTAGTAGAAGCAATTTTTAATGCATGCGAAGTAGGTACCCGATTTTTCTTCATATTCCATTGTGGATGTTTCTTATGATGTCCTTGCATTATTGGTCGGTGTAATTAATGGAAAATTTAGTTCAAATTACAATTGTAATTTGGATTAGCAATATAATAAATTTTAACAAAAAATGAATGTCACCTTAAAAAGAAATTGTTTTTAATGAAAAATAAGTCACATGCAATATGAATGTCATGAAATATTGAATTGGTTTTAATCGCATATACTTCTCCCTATGATATAATGGATCCAAATGTTTGTTCGAGAAAATGATAGAAAATAATTACTTCATTATATCCATTGTGCACTAATCCATTATACCTAGTGACAACAATGATTCCATTTATTTGTTTTGAAATCCCAAATTGTAATGTAAAATGATAAAAATATTTATTTTGTTTAGCTACAAATCAAATTGATTTTTGAATATCTAAAAAACTATAAATTTTAAAAAAATATTGTAATTTTATTATGAGTTTAGCACTAAATACAATGTGTGTTTCATGTAAGAAGAGGAGCTTTCAATCAAATTAGGTTTAAGTGGAGTGAAGGGTAAGGTAAGGTGACATTACTACAATACTTTTTTTTGGAAGGAAAAAATATCCCTTAATATATGGTGGTGTTCGATGTTTAAAAACATGAAAACATAGTTTGAAAGGTGCCAATAAAACTCCAGCTCATTACCGTTAGAGAGTGGGTTCATATTATATAGTATATTATTGTAGTCTAGTTGAACAATGGGTTAGATGGAATTTTTAGCATTGTAATATGAACAAAATGTAAAAAAAAAAATATTTTGCTAAAAATTTGGTCTATGCTTGTAAGAAAAAATTAGTAAAAAAAATATTTTGGTTTTAAAAAATGCATCTCATTAATCTAATCATGTCTAGAGTTACTATGTCTATCAGCACTAAAAGAAATTTTACTAAAAAAAAATTTATTTAAAAAAACAAATTTCTACATTTCTATTGTTTATATTGTCATTGGATTTCAACAAAATTGATGGTTGAATTCAAGTAACGATGAACTACGGTTCAACTCATGACCCCAAGTTCCAACACCGAACCACTGGTCAAAAATAACCGAGATGTACCTCATCGGTCAAATGGATAATGAATTGAATGTTTCATTTGCAATAAATCATGAAACTCAATAAATAAGGCAATCAAGCAGCAGAGTCACAAAAAAATCAATATAAACAAGAGTTCATCATAAAAATATAGCAACCAATGTAAACATAGAATACGTTAATCCAGACTTATAAACCAATAGTAGGATCTAACAAATAATAATGACTGGCGGTTTCAAATTTTAAGTGGGGGTGGGCTTCATTGTATAAAGAATGATGGGGGCAATAGTTAGTAACAAAACATCTGTCAAAAAGTGATTAAAGAATCCCATTTCCTTTGTTCATATGGATCCCCTATCGTAAGTGGACACGCTAGTTATACCTATGACCTTAGTATATGCAGATTTTCATTTAGACCACCTTGATTACACCCTTAACTATCTTCCTATAGATAATCTCCGCAAATTGTGTGGAAAACCTTTTAATTTGGTACATAATAGCTTCACTATTTTGGGATATTCTAATTTCTTGTTCTCAAAATATCTCGCCATTCATTGATCCAACGAGATAAAAATGACAACGAATTGAAAAAGGAGTTAGGCTCACGGTGAGTGCGCACTTGCACAGGAAATGCACTCAAACGGAGAGAGGCACTGCGAGTTTTGCCTCTACATTCATAGATGAAAGTACATCATTAAGTACAACACTAGGAATTGGAAGTTGCGGAAACAAACTCCTAGAATTGTAGGAACTAATCCTAAACTAAGGAGATACGTTACAACTTGTGTAACCATTTCTCCATTAATATAAAATAATATTAATTATTTTCAACTCCCCCCTTAATGGAGAAAGTTCATCTTGAACTCTAGCATCCTTCTAAACAATTCAAACTTTACACGCCAGAAACAATAAAAATGCTCTGACCATATTATCACAAGTTTGCAATATTCAACAAATATCTCTTGATTGTAGTTTCTCTCGAACAAAATGGAGCGGAAGTCTGTACGATGTGCTTGGTATTTTATGGAAAATTTGGATTGTATGCAAGCTTGATGGTACTGCGGTTGTCGATTTTGATGATAGTTGGATTCTTTCTGTTCTTCTACGCATCATTGATACTTCTCCTTGGATAGCTTCACATGTGGGCATGCACACAATCACACCATTGCCTCGGCTTCACATGAAGGGCAAGGCTACGATTGCTTTGCTTTTGCTGCTCCATGCTATGACCACGGATCGATGCGAAATTAACAACTTTGTGGGCGGCCGACCTTGGGTATTGAAGTTACCTGCCCAATCGAATGCGAAAAACACTGCTGAAGTAACATCGGAAGTGTCGGTGTGCAATACACCATAATTACTAGTACCACTAAGATACCTCAACACACTTTTGTGGCAAGCCCGGTGACTTTCGAGTGGTTTCGACACCGGCCCGAGCTCAACATACTAGCAGTATGCCAAATGCAATTCTAGTTGTAGTGAGATATATCAGCGCAACTGTTTGTCTATGCATAGTATGAAAAAATACCTCTTTAGTACCATCGTCACTGCTCAACTTTAAGTTATAACAATGGTGTTGCTGCTAATGCGCCTTTGCTCCCATTACGAACCTTTCACGGCAAGCTTAAAGCATACTTCCCTTGAGTAAGAAAAGTTTGTCCGAAATCTTTCCATACCTCCAATCCTAAACAATAATGGAGATTTCCAGGAATCTTTCATCTCAAACACTTGTGACATTTCTTACATTTTATTTCTTGATCAGATTGTTAGCATCCCCTGACTATAATCCTTATCATCTACATACAAAGAAATCAAATAATTTACTCATTTATTGAACTTGGTATACGATTTGGATCATTCAAGCTCCTGTAAACTGTCTTTGTACAAAAAATAGTCAATCTTCTCATACCACAACACAGGTGCTTGTTTTAAACCATAAAGTACCTTTTTCAATTTACAAACAAGATGTTTCCTTTGCCCTTTTTCACAAAACCTTCGAGGCTGAACTAAATAAATTTCTTCTTTCAAGTCACCATTCGGAAATGCAGGACTTAACATCTGTTCGGTGTAGCTGCCATTTATGCTTTGTTGCTAAGGAAATTAGCATTCTAATGATGTTGTTTAATTTGGCTACGGGAGCAAGGTGTCATCAATCTATTCCCTCTTGTTGTGATATATACATACCCGTCCACAAACACAGGTTTTCTATACTCCCATCGCATTTTATTTTAGGTTTGCTCCTGATAATTTTGCATCTATGAGTTTACCTTCAGAAATTCAACCAAATCCCAAGTACACTGGTTTTGTTTTGTGATTCTATTTCCTTATGCATTGCAGCCACTCCATTCATCGATTTAGCATGCCCTGTAATTTGCGAGTTCTACAATGTTAAAATGTTTGTAGTGTAATGCATAGTCTTTCAATTTAGATGGTAATTGAGTCTTCCTTGATCTCCTTGGTGAGGGGCCCACCCCTCCGTCATCTGCATTTTGAGCCTTCCTAGAACACCGCAGCTATTAAGTACATTACACCATTTACTTCTTCTTCTTGTTTAATATCTGTACTTCATCATCCCTCACCATTTTCTTCCATTTAGCAATGGAATGTGCCAATCAACATTACGGTCATCTTCCTTCTTCTTCTGTTCATGAAATATGACATCTCTTGCTTGCAAAAACCTTGAGTCACGGGATTAAATAACTTATATGCCTTGAACTCGATGCCATATCCAACAAAGATACATTTCAAGGCTTTTGGATCTAACTTCTTCCTATCTTGCCTTAGGTATATGAGCATAAGCTGCAGCCCAAATATTCTTAAATGACCTCTTTTGCTGAGTTGAATCCGACAATGCTTCAAAAGGGTTTTATGACCTAGACATTTAGTAGGACTCCTATTCTTTAAGTAGGCAATGATGTTAATAGCTTCTGCAAAACCATTGATAGACCCTTACCTTGAAGCATGCTCCTTGCACGCACTCCACAAGAGTGTTTGTTCTTTCGTTCACCTCCATTCGCTTTGAGGAGTGTAGGGCACTATGAGCTGACTGAACAATCCCATGTTGCTTACCGAAATTCATGAATTCTCCTTTGTATTACTCCCCCTTGATCTAAGCGGAGAATTTTTATCCTTTCTGTAGGTTTCTGCCATAGATTTGAAAACTCTTTAAAATGTTTGAAAGGCTTGTCTTTTTTACTCAGAAAGTATATCCATGAGAACCTAGTGCAATGTACGCAGAAATAAGAGAAAACATGTGCACCTCCCTATTATTTTAAAAATGCATGAGTGGCATATGTCTGTGTACGGTTCTAAGATATCTTTCTTTTCCGTATATGCAAAGGGCACTTCTCTGTGCATCTTCCCCTAATCACATCCATCTGATCAGCTTAACATTATGGCTTGAAGTCACATCAACCATACGTTTTCTGCGAAGTAAGATGAGGTCTTACGATTAAGATGGCCAAATCTACGATGCCGAGAGATCTTTAGCGGCGATCCAGTTGCAACCATTGCACTTTGTCATACTTTTCACATCTAATACAAACACCAAGCTCCCCCACGCGCACTCACCATTTTCCATTGTTTCCATCTTGGCTATCCTTTATGACTTTGATTAGTCTTAAAGAATTGAACTTGCATGTCACGATCGGTAATCATTAGTGAAGTCCAAATTTTTCTTAATTAGGGCACATACAATACATTTTTAAGGCGTCTAAATATTCTTTGCTAGGCAATTTTACTAGGAATGTCACCATATCCTTTGATCTCATATCTACTATCATCCTAAATAAATTTTCGACCCACATGAAGTTTCTTCAAAGACATTCCAACCATTCCTTCTTACTGTCATATGTGAAGAAGCACCCCGATAAACATACCATATGTCGTCCTCATCTCCTTTGAAGGGCACGAGCACAATCGGTGTAAATAGTCGAAGTTCGTGGCTATGATCCTCATCTTCCTCAACGAAATATCTCTGTGCTTTCTCTGTTTGTTCTTGCTTCGTCTGCCTTTGCCTCTTATTACACTCTTTGTCTGATGACAGTTTTCCATAGTCGCGCATTTCTTCTTTGGGGAAAATTATTAGCAGACATACCTTTAAATGGTCTCTTTTAGCTTGTTGACTCCTCTCTGCTTGTTGTAGTTGCGCTTGTTCTTGTTGTGTTGCCCTCTATCTTTGTCTCCTTTTCACCATCAAAGAAACAAGGTCATTATATAGAATTTAAAATTTTGTGTGCTCTTCTTCACCTTAAACGAAATCTGCCCTTAACTCTTCAACCACCAGAGCTTTCTCCCTTGCCGGCCACAGTAACATGGTATTCCTTGTCATTCCGTTCAACGTGATCGTGACGGTCCGAATCGGAAACTTTCTCTCCGATATCTCCGTCTTGTCCTTCGGGTCTTTGACTCTGCAATGAATCTGAAATGAAGCCCGGACTCATTCTCCTCCATCTTCATCGCAAACAACTTTGCCTTTGGTGAACGAACACGGTTTGTATTACGGCAATACTGGTATAGGTTTTTAATCATCATCCAAATATCGGTGGCCGATTTACGGTCTCTAACATGCGGGATAATATTGTCCTTGACACGGACATATTTAATATGACCTTTGCTTTTGTCTCCCTTTTATCCCGGTCTTGTTCTTGTGCGGTGATCCTGGTCTCGGCTCACTTCTGCTGATTCGACCACGCATTTTCACTTTCAAGTAAAGTACGCTTCATCTTGAATTTCCGGTTGGAGAAATTCGATCCATCGGGATTTTCCCGGACAAGTGGAGATACGATTCTATCAGCTGACCATATTAGGTGATAAAATTCTGATCCTGCGATGAACCAAATTCCTACAAAGGCGAATAATTGCGGGACACACTAAAAAAAAATCACACATACCGGATCTGTACCCATTCCGAAAAAAAAAAATTTGTACCTTCAATGTGCCACCACTGGGCAAATCCGATCTGCTGCCACCGAGCAAATCAGGAGCTTCAATGTGCCACCACTGGGCAAGTCCGATCTGCTGCCACTGAGCAAATCAGGAACTTCAATGCGCCACCACCAGGCAAGTCCAATCTGCTGCCACCGAGCAAATCAGGAACTTCAATGCGCCACCACCGGGCAAGTCTGATCTGCTGCCACCGAGCAAATCAGGAACTTTAATGCGCCACCACCGGGCAAGTCTCATCTGATGCCACCGAGCAAATCAGGAACTTCAATACGCCACCACTGGGCAAGTTCGATCTGCCACCACCGGGCGAATTCGGAACTTCAATGTGCCACCACTGGGCAGGGCCAATCTGCAAAAAAAATTGCAAACCTTCCCAAAGAGAAAGAGGCTGGCGCTTCTTTGATGCGAAAAATCCGCGCCCAAATCAAAATGCGTGCGAATCCCAGCC
The DNA here is from genome assembly GCA_034641835.2 of Pinus albicaulis. Lineage (NCBI taxonomy): Eukaryota > Viridiplantae > Streptophyta > Pinopsida > Pinales > Pinaceae > Pinus > Pinus albicaulis. The sequence continues at coordinate 1,300,163,172 of CM076578.1, read as the reverse complement.
CTGGCGCGCCTTTTGCGTGTACTTCCGCGCCAATAGCGTATTTTGGCGCGCTGGCATGCTTATCTTCCTCAAACCCGCGCCAATGGCGTGACTGTTCGCGAAAAAACCGCGCCAATCCTTTCTCCCGCTCAGAGATGATCAGTCATCTGAGACCTGTGTTTCAGGTGTTACTGCAGTCCACCTGAATCTACGAAAACTTCTGTAAGCTCTTCCTCCACTACGGTTCTGTAATCAATGATGCATCCTAAAAAAAAAAATTAAGGTTGTCCCTACTCTGAGCTCTGATACCAAGATAAAAATGACACTGAATTGAAAAAGAAGGAGTTGCAGCTCACAGGTGAGTACTGCACCTGGAGACTGCACTCAAACAGAGAGAACACTCTGAGTTTACTCTACATTCATGAATGAGGAATTACATCATTAAGTACAACACTAGGACTTAGGAAGTTGCAAACAAACTCCTAAATTGTAGGAACTAATCCTAAACTAAGGAGATACGTTACAACTTGTGTAACCATTTCTCCATTAATATAAAATAATATTAAATGCTTCATTTTAAATGCTTCATTTTAAATGCTTCATTTTAGATTCCTTTATAACTAAAAAAAATCAATTCACAAAATTTTGAAATTGAGAAAACTTATTATGTACCATGCAACATATTGTTTCCCTCCATCTAACCCTAAAGTGCTCAAATCTTCCTTGTTTTTTTCCCTCTTGTCCTTTAATCCCATGATGCTCTTCTTTAAAGAATGTGATTCTATTCTCAAATATTTTCCCCATTACATATCATTTTTCACTCTTTCATAAAACATTGTTTTTAGAACCAATTTAGTATAGTACCAAACTAACATAACATAACATGTTTTTAGTGTTACAATCTATTTCTCTGCAACAACACATAAATTTAACCACAAAAATAACATAATTTAACCACAACAAATAGCATAACACCCTACATTGTTGACAAACACAACAATATAACCATATCACACATACATAAGGTAAAAATTTACACTCATCATTAGATTCTTAATACATATTGTCTCTATGCATTAACTCTATTCTTCTTCCAACTACGTCTACAAGTTAGCAATAGTCTATTTATAGTCCCCTCTCTTTAGATTATGGGCTCATGTAACTATTGTAGCTTTGTCTTTATATTACTTAGATGTTTTTTTCCAATTGAAATTTTTACAAGTGGGTCGAGTGAAGAGACTTTCAATGCTCTAGTGAAGAGACTTTCAATGCTAACATGAAGTTGATTGTTCATACCGTAGATTATAAAGGTTAAACAACAATTTTTTTTATCATTTTATCCTCGTAGTCACATTGCATCTTGAAAATCCCCCTTTACAAGCATTGAATCATAATGAATACAACTATACAACATGGAACTATTATGACACCACTTATTAATCATTGTCTATGTTTTTTTCAAACACTTTGTTCAGTTCTTATATAATTTTATGTATTGATATATCTTATATAACTCATGGTTTAATGGTTGATATTCATTATCAAATTTTAATTCTTTGCAAAACACTAGGCACGTGATGAGAAGTTATAAAATTAAAGAGTAGAAGTAAAGTGAACTTGAAACATAAACAAAATTTCCAATTTGTTAAAAAATTTGACCATTAGCAACTTTCATTTGTGTAACGATTTCTTTCATATTTTTTACTTTTTAATTTAAATTGTATCTTGGTAATCATCATCCTTAGAGTGATATGTGGAGGAGTAGTGTGAAAATCCTTTGTTATCCAAATAGATAAATAATATTTAAACTTTATGTTTGTTTTCATAATAAGTTAATATTGGAGAAAATATCCCTAGATCTAACGTAACAAAAGAAAAGTTTCTTGCCGTTGCTACTGATTTGTTAGATTGAGAATTTTTTTCTCAAACATTAAATGGAACATTTGTTTTCTATAACAAATCGTGGTTACAAACAATCATTTTAAATGGATCAAAATAAATATAAATATGAAGAAAAATATCAACGTGTAGACAAAGGTCTGTTTTCGATTAGGTGAATGGTTTATCTGACCATGGCCGATTCAGGTGGATGATGGAAGCCGATAGAGCCATGGAATAATATTTTATGAGTATTCTGAGTGTAAGGACTATTGAGAGGATGCCTAAAAATTCCATTCTTTTTATAATTCTTATCATTTGGAATAAAAAATGGATCCTCTTGCTAATAAAAATCCTCCCAACCATATTCGTTAATGTTTTTTTGTGATGGCGCCAATTTTTTGTATTCATATCCACACTCATTATCCCATGCAAATTTGCATGTGTTTCTTTGTTAACACTTTTTCTAAACAAATACCTCAATTGGAAAATATGGAGGTTGAATCATGCATTTTGTTGTTGTCAACTTGTAATTATACACAAACACTTAAAGAAAAAACATGCCTCCATGCTCATTTGTGGGCTTGATCAAAAACATTTCTTAGGGACTAATCTTGTGAGCACATATGTCATGTGGGGAAGTTTGGAGAAAGCCCTCTGAGTTTTCTATAAAATACCTTGAGATGTCTTCTTATGGAATGTGATAATCAGAGGATATGCTAAACATGACAAATTTGAGGAAACCCTAATGCTAATTTCTAGCATGTACACTATGACATTGAGACAATCAACTCCATCTTAAGGGAAAGTTAATATGTCACCCACCTTGAACTTACTTGAGTATGGGTTTGTTGGAGCTCTGGTGCTAGGTCCCTATTATACTAGTTTATCGCCTTATTTTTATTGTTAGTGTAGCCCCCTTATTGTTATTTTTTTGCCCATGTAGTCTCCATATTATTATTATTGTGCCCCATTGAAGCCCACTATTGTTATTGTTGTGCCCTTACATTGTTATTGTTATGTTGGCTAGGATTATATTGTGACCCCTTGGACCCCTACATATAGAAAGGAGGTTTTTTCATTTGTATCATCTAAGAATTGTTCATTTATTTAATATAAATGTGGTTTCCCCCTCGAAGAGGTTGATTTCTAAGTCATTGATCTATATTTATTCTATTTTGTGATCTATTTTCATAACATTTGGTATTAGAGCTTGGGATTCTATGGTTTCACTTCTTTAAACAAGACATCTTAGAATTTTCGCAATAAATTTTTTCTATGAGGATTGAGAAGCGGAAATTTTTACCCCGTGGTTCTGAAAGTTTGATGAATTTCGTGTAAAAATTTCAGACCTTCGTTCGCTATATTTTTGGAGATATGATCTAAGGAAGTTAGGGCTTTTGCAAGCTCCAAAATTTCATCTCAAACATGTGACCAAAGGAAAATAGTCATAAATTTCATTTTAGGCATTATATTGAATTCTTTAAAATGTGGCTGGAAGCACACATACATTAGCTTATTGTGTATAGATTTCAGAGCCGAAGGTTGAAACAATGACATGTGGCTTGCCATACAAGTTTTCTCTACTGAACTAGTCCATAATCAGGTCATTGTGGGAGATCGAGCATAACTTTATCTTGAAGAATCCAAATTAGGTCAGACTTGTGGCATTGGAAATAAGACTCAGAGGGATACTACATGAATGAAGTTCAAATATTTGGGATCCAAAATCACAGAGATACATCAGTTTCAATATCAAGCTCCACAAAAGCAAGAAAAAGGTGTGTAATTTTTTTTAAATTGCACAACTTTTGTTTGAAAAATCATTTAGAAGTGATTCCAAGAGAAAATTGAAGCATTGATATCAATATTTGGTTTCTAAAATGCCTCCTAAAAATAATTCCACACCCATTAAACCCTCAAAAAAATATGTTATGACACATGAAGAGGAAAATGTGCAGCATGATATATCAAAATTACGGAACCAAGTGCAACAAATTTCGCTCTCACAAAGAGAAACTAAACAAGAACTAAAACGTGACATGGATGGTTTAAAAGATGTCATGAATGGTTTAAAATCAGACAGGGATGGGTTGAAAATTGGAATGGAAGGTATAGAAGCAGAACTGAAAGGCAACATGCAATATTTGAATAAAGACATGGAAGGTTTGAAGGAATGTTTGACAAATTTTCCGCAAGAAAATTTTCCTAATGGCGAAAATGTAGTAGAGAAAACTCATGGTGAGAAGAAAATAAATGTTAATTATGATTTCATAGACTCTAACGTTGGATTGAAGACCCACCATATTCCAAAGATCTATATGAGGAATCTTGATGGCAAGGATCTCATAACGTGGATACTACATATGGAGCAATATTTTGATCTCCATAATGTGAAAAACAAAAAAAAAGTACGCATTGAAACTTTATATTTATAACTCAATACATTTGTATGGTATCAATGGCTTTGCTCTCGTAAACAAATTGTCTCTTGGTTAAATTTTACAAAAGAAATGATAGCACATTTTGAGGATACAAAGAGTAACACCTTCTTTAGCCAATTGATAAATCTTAAACAAAAGAGTTCAATGGTGGAGCACATTGAGGACTTCCAAAAATTTAATATAAGGGTAACTGATTTTCCAAAGGAACACAGGATTGATGTCTTCATAGCGACTTTAAAGGATAACATCCAACATGCGGTTCGCCTTTGGGAGCCTGATTGATTAGAGAATGCATTCAGGTTGGAAAGAAAAATTGAAATAAAAATTATGGCGATAAGGAAGCCTACCACTCACAACTATAAAGATGGAAGTGTTGTTACTCCTTGACTTCCACAACCCAAAAGGCTGACACTACAACAATTGGAAGAAAAAAGAGAAAAAGGGATTTGCTACAATTGTGATAGCAAATGCACTAAAGGTCATAAGTGTGCTGAGAAGAAATTATTTTACATAAATTGTGAAGAGGAGGAAGAAAATGAACAAGAAACTTCAAAAGAAGAGGATATACACCAAGAACCAACCCTAGAGAAATAATAAATGTATCCGACCATATATTGTAATGCATTGGCAGGAATTACCACTCCTCAAACTCTAAATATAGAATGAAATATCAAGAAGAAAAATGTAATAGTGTGGATTGATTCGGGTAGTACCCATAATTTTATTCATTGTAAGGTAGCCAAGTAATTGAATTGATTCCTACACCAAGCACGAGAGTGTCAAGTGATGGTTGCAAATGGAGGAACTATAAATTTATCTGGAAAGTGCCATAATATCAAGCTAACCATGGGGGAATATGTATTGAATATTCCAATTCTCTCCACTCCAATGGGTGGTGTTGATGTTGTACTAGGAGTCCAATGTTTACAATCTTTGGGTATGATAACTTTGATTTTAAAGAACTTTTCTTGAAAAAAAATTGGAAGGAAAGGAAGTTGAATTATGGGGTATCACAGGGAAGTTGGGAAAGATAATAAGCTCTAATGTCATGACAAAGCTTCTGAAGAAAGAACAACGAGGTTTTATTACACAATTATGCTCACTATAGGTTCAAACATCAAAATAATCTATTTCTAGAGATCTCCAAAACGTCTTGGACAATCATTCCAAGTTGTTTTAAACTCTCAAAGGACTCCCACTTATTCATGATCATGATCATGGTATTCATTTGATTCCAGGAAGTGTTCCTCCAAACATCAGGCCTTACAGATATCCTTATGCCCAAAAGAGTGAGATTGAATGTATGGTTGCACAAATGCTAGAGGCTAGTATAATTCAACCTAGTCAAAGTTATTTCTCTCCTCTAGTAGTATTAGTGCACAAGAAGGATGGATCATGGGGTATGTGTCCGGATTATAGGGAGCTCAACAAGCTCACTATTAAAGATAAATTTCCCAGCCCTGTCATTGATGAATAATTGGATGAATTGCATGGAGAAATTTACTTCACCAAGCTTGATCTTCATTCTAGATATCATCAAATTAGAATGAAGACTCAAGACATTCTGAAAAAAAAAACATTCAAAACTTCTGAGGGTCAATATGAATTTTTGGTCATGCATTTTTGCCTTACTAATGCAACTTCCACATTTCAAGGTTTAATGATTTCCATTTTCAAACCCTTCCTTAGAATTTTCTTTTTAGTATTTTTTTATAATATACTAATCTACAACAAGTCTTGGAAGGACCATGTTCAACATGTTGACATGGTGCTCAAAAAATTCGAGGAGAAACAATTATATGAAAAAACCTCCAAATGTTCTTTGGAGTATAGGAGGTGGAGTATTTGGGTCATATTGTATCTCATGAGGGTGTTAAGGTAGACCCTAACAAAATTAAATCCATTAAGGAATGGAAAATACCTACAACCATAAAGCATCTTCGAGGATTTCTGGGGTTAATAAGGTATTATCACTAAGAATTATGGGAGAATATTGGCACCTCTAACATCATTACTAAAGCAAGATGCATTTTCTTGGACTCCATAAGAAACTAAGTCCTTTGAACATCTTAAAGAGGCAGTGTGCCAAGCACCGGTCTTAGCTACGCCAGACCTCACAAAAACCTTTATTGTGGAATGTGATGCCTTAGGAAATGGAATTGGTGTGGTTTTATTGCAAGAAGGAAGACCCATTGTTTTTGAAAGTCGTCTAATCAAAGGAAATTATTTACTGAAACCTATTTATGAGAAGGAAATGTTGGCAATACTACATGCACTAAAGAAATGGCGACCTTACCTAATGGGAAGACACTTAAAGGTAAAAACAGATCATGATAGCCTTAAATAATTTTGGAAAAAATATTTTCTTCAGAAGAGCAGCAAAAATGGGTCACAAAGATGTTGGGTTATGACTTTGAAATCATCTACAAAAAATGGAAGAAAACTTTTGTTGCAAATTCACTCTCAAGAAAGGATGAGGATGTGGAAGCATTGATTTGTGCCATTTCTATTATCCAACCTAAGTGGATAAACAAAGCAAGGGATGAATTGAAGAATAATGAAGAGGTGTGGACACTCATTCAAAAGTTGCAGCAAGATCCCAGTACATCTGAAACGTTTAGCTAGAAAAATGATTCATAATGGTACAAAGATCACTTATATATTTGTAATAATTCCCAACTCAAACAAAAGATTCTTTTGGAATTGCACACCTCTCCCTTAGGAGGGCACCCAGGATTTTTAAAAACTTACTACAAGGTCAAGAATGAATTTTTTTGGGATGGCCTTAAATATGATATTCAAACGTTTGTGACAGAATGTTTGGTTTTATAACAAAATAAAGTTGAGAAAATTAAGACCACATGTTTGTTACAACCTTTATCCATTCCAAGTCAACGTTCGTAGGAGGTTTCAATGGATTTTATCACAGGTTTACCCAAGTCCGAAGGAAAGACTAGCATCACAGTGGTAGTTGATAGACTTACCAAGTATACACACTTTTGTGCATTATCTCATCCGTTTAAGGCCAGTATAATTGCTACTGCGTTTTTGGAAACAATTCAAAATCTACATGGAAAACCAAATATTATTGTAAGCGACAGAGATCCCATTTTTACAAGAAATTTTTGGAAAAAATTATTTTCTTGTTTTGGTACTCAATTAGCTCATAGCTCATCATATCACCTCAATCTAATGGGAAAACAAAGATAGTGAAAAAATGTTTGGAAGGATATCTTCATTGCTTTGTATCTGATAAACTGGCACAATGGCTCAAGTGGTTACCTTTGTCTGAATGGTGGTATAACACTTCCTTCCATTATGTAGCAAAAATAAGCCCATGTATGGCACTTTATGGGTATGATCCACCCTCCATCACATCATCTTCAAGAGAAAATTATAAGGTTCAAGCAGTGGAAGATCACATCAAGCATCAACAAAAAAATCTCTAACTCTTAAAGGATAACCTCACTTTGATATAGAATCAAATGAAACAACAAGAAAATCGACATCTAGCAAAAGAATTTTTGATGTAGGCGACTGGATATTTTTACGGCTACAACCATACAAACAAATTTCCCTCAAGCAAGCTAAGAAGGATAATAAATTATCCCCAAAGTATTATGGTCCTTAGAAGGTGTTGCAAAAGATTAGTATTGTGGCATACAAATTGGAGCTTCTTGCATCTTCCCAAGTGCACCCAGTTTTCCATGTTTCATTCTTAAAGAAGGATATAGGTGACAAGCTCCCAATTCAAACAATATTTCCAGAACTTGGTGAGGAAGGAAAAATCATATTAGAACCTGAAGTAGTCACGAAAACAAGAACTTGACATCGACTAAATCGATCAATTTCAAAGTATCTCATCAAGTGGAAGAACATACCCGCTGAATATTCAACATGGGAGGATGACAATTTTATAGAGAAGCATCCATAACTACTCAAGCGTTGAGGAAAACACTTTTTTGAAGGAGAGGGGCAAGCTAGTTTCCTATAATATTGGTGTATCCCCTTATTGTTATTGTTAGTGTAGCCCCCTTATTTTTATTGTTGTGCCCATGTAGTCCTCATACTGTTATTATTGTGCCCCATTGAAGCCCACTATTGTTATTGTTGCGCCCTTACATCTTTATTGTTATGTCGGCTAGGATTATATTGTGACCCTTTGGACCCCTATATATAGAAAGGAGGTTTTTTCATTTTTATCATCCAGGAATTGTTAATTTATGTAATGTAAAGGAGGTTTCCCCCTTGAAGAGGTTGATTTCTAAGTTGTTGATATATTTTTCTTATATTTTGTGAGCTAGTTTCATAACATCCGGAGTCATAATTATGTTCTCGTATATGCCCACATCTTCACATTAAGGATGCAACCATCAAAGTGGTACATTATTTTAAAGATACCATTCTTGAATAACCACTTATATAGGAACCAAAAAACTACTAAAGGGGGACCACCAAATGCAATTCTCATTGAATAATAGGCCTTGTAACATACCTAGTCTCATATATTCACATCAAGTCTACAAGGTACTTCATAGATTAAGAAATACATGATAATTTTTCTCTCTTATATCTATATTATAAAATTTTATCAACCATAATGTCTAACAATGAAATATATATAATATACTACCATTATAAATCATGTATGCAACTGATTTTTCAAGCTCATGTATGTAATTAAATTAATTGACAATATCATGTCTCCATTTAATTAACCTCTAAGTTAAAAAATCATCAAAAAAGTCATCATCATCTTATTTTTCCAAGTCTTAGTTAGGTTATTATAGTTCATAATTAGCTTTGTATGACACATTTCCTTTTGCTTCATGGTTCCTCTTCCTTCATCAACTATAAAACCCCTCAACCAACCTCCATAATGGCTAGCACTATTTTCCCCATGACATCTAATGGTTGTAGTGGTACTGAAGTTCTTCTTACATTGGAGTGTGATGAATCCTTCAAGGTCACTGGATTGAGTGATATTGATAATGGGTCTTCACTAAAAAGGTGGCCCAAAAGTTCATGACAACCCTAATTCTCCAAACTTTGTTTCAATGGTGAGAAATTATCCATAGAAAATTTAAAAGGGATATTTTGCCCCAAAATGAAACTTTTGCAATGATTAAGATTACATTTTAAAAATGATTGGACGATCACCATTCCATTAGATAATTTCCATTATTTTTGTCCAAAATCCTACTGGTCATTGGATATTTGTAATTATAACCAAATGACTATGATTTATCCCCTTCCTTGTAATAATGAAGACCTCTAAAGAGACAACTTGACAACCATTGTTCATCTCAACTCTTGCACTTGGAATTTTGTAAAACCTATGGTGAAATTTGATTTCATGGCTCCTAGAAAAAACATACATCTCTCCTATTGATCCTCCTTGACCATTGCATCATCATGGAGACTCTATCCAATCAAATAGTAACTCCAATAATATTCAAGTACACTAGTTGCAAAATTATTCCATTTATTTAGTCATATAACCCCATAAAAACATGCATTTCGACGTACAACTTAGGATTTATAGAAGAAGATGAACAAATACAAAATAATGCATGATAATTAATTCTATATGAAGCTTACAATATAAAACATGCACTAAAGAAACTAAAAAATATTATTCTTAACAACAACTCCATAATAAAACAACTAAGAGGCAAGCCACTGCAAGAAATACTTACTTTCCTACATGATAATTTGCATCTAAAAGACATGAAGCAAGAGTGAGAATTTCAATTAGTATAATCTATATCATAAATCATAATATTAATAGGCATACCTCAGACTCCATCCACACAATAAAATCAACCCTTCTCTTTTGCTACAACACCTCTTTTTCCAAATGATTTGGATGTCTTCCATGTTTTAGTTCCTGTCAATCAACACATAGGGACACATTAAATAAAAATTATTTTCTTCTAGTAATGATTAAAATAAAAAATATAGAATTATTTAGTTAAAACTAATGTTCAGTGGAAGGGAAAGGTTTTTTATAGAAATTATTTTATATAATTGTAAGCTTGCATAAGAAAACTAATTAGTGTATGACATGCAGTATATTACTAAAGAGATTTGTTGATATGCATGCAAGTTATTTATTTTATTGTAGTATTGAATAAACTTGAAGTATACTCAAATGGTATGTTAGAATAGATGTAACTAGGAAATTAATGTGTATTAGTACAATATGATGTAGATATTGAGAAATGCTTGAAGATAATACTGAATATTGGTGCATATTAATATGAATAGAAAATATAAGGAGTTGGTACACTAGAGTGATTTAGGTTGTATGCACATATGACTAAACTTTCATCAATAAAATTTAACATTAATTCATAGTCCTTCTATATCCATGTTTTAAAAGAAATATATCAGAATTTATATAAGAGTGCCTTATATGTAATTTTCCGACACAAAGCACTAATATACATAACATGTTTATTAAGTTTCTTGGAAGGTTCTAGTAAGTTGGAATTTGAAATAATGTTTATATCCATACCTAGAAATTGTTACAAATCCTATCGTAAGTCATGACCTAACTCGATAACTCGGGTTTGGCTCAAGATGAAATATGAAAGTATGGATTTGGTATAGTATATAAACTATAGTGTATAAAGCGATATCTTACAATTCACAGGAAGAAAAAGAAGACAACTATGGTCTATTCATTTCAAGATGAGGCACATAGTGCTAACTTTCTAGACTATGGAATGGTGTAGTCATAATTCAATAGTTTTAAGAAGTAGGACTAATACAAATCATGCAGAGAGATGTTAATCTCTTACAAATAACCTTGTATACATGGAATTAATAATACCAAATTCAAAAAATTTAGTACTGAAAAGGATAATATATAAAGTTACATATTTACAAGAACCTTAGTAACTCTAAACAATTAAACTAGATAAGCATATTATAATAGAAAATCACAATAAAAATTGTAAACATGCCAAATATATTGATTTCATATCAATTAAAGGAATATGTTGAGTACAATCCTCTCGAGTGAGTGGTTAGCAACCAACTCGCAAGCTATATAACAAAAGAAAAAGAGAATGACAAAGGGATCAAAAAATCCCTAAAACTAAACAATAGAAAACATCTAGGTATTCCTTTCAAATGCATATAAGATATTACAACAACACTAGAATAGGGAGTATTAAGATTCTAAAGGAAAAAGTTACATATTCGAACAAGGTTTCACAATATGTCTAACCTGTGGATCAAAAGAGTTGAAGGAATTGAAGGCTCTTTTATTGACTGGAGCAAAGGGGACTCGAACAAGGTCATTAAATAATCCCACCTGAATTATTACATACATGTACACAAATTAATTCTACTTTTATTAGTATATGAGAAATATTACTTCTACTTCCTAATAAATATAGATCTTAGGTGACATCTATATCAATTCATAGGTTACTTGTCTATCTGAAATAACCAAGGGGGAAATTAAAACAACACAATACCTAAAATGAAGATAGGGGCCCATGATGTCTCTTGGTGCCATCTATGAGGAAGAGAAAGGATTCATATATACGTCACAATCCTTAGCAATATCTCGAGGAAGTGAGTAATCATATATCTGTTATGACTTATAGAAACATCGACTAATGATCTTCAAGTTATACCAAAAAAGAGTAGGAAGAACCCTTGGAGGGCCATTATACCTGATGGGTGGAACAGAAAGCCAGGAATCTTGGTTAAGTTTGTAGGTTGGAACCACAAGTTTAAAACACAAATACTTGGCTACTTAAAAGTTATCGTATGTCACCAATAAGCTAATGTCATAAATGGAAATGAAAACTTTGTATACAATTAGTAGAATGGTATGTGAAGGGGAAATTTACCCAATGAAAACAACCATATAACACATGATGTTCATTGTCACAAATGGCATTAAATTGCACATATTCCTTGAGGCCGAATTTAGGGTTTGGGTAAAACCTCAGAATGGTAAAGAAATCCACCACTTGAATAGAGTATAGGGAAACCCTTGGTTACCAAGGGAGGAATTTAAACCTTTACACTCAGAGAATACTTTCCATGACTAATAAATCGCTCCATCCTATAGCCAATATGAACCTCTATGTGAAACATCAGTGGAATTGAGTTCACCATTCTTTTCATGAACTGTCGAATTAATAATTAGAAAATAAAAAACATGCATTCTCAAAAGGGAACAAAAAGGAAAGGAAAGGATTAGCATTGAATTGACTGCTTACCCTGGGAAATTGAAAACCTTACTCAAAAAATCCAAGAACATACTCCAGATAGAGAATACCTTGGCCGCTTGGAGTTATTCAATAGTTAGCAGAGGAGGGAACCTTAAAAAAAATTAGAGGAATTAACTTAGGGGTCAAATTTTCCCCTTTCACCACAAAGATCTTGGCGGTCATCATAATAAGAAGCTGATAGAAAAACCAAATGAAAGAAATGAAGGCGGAATGAGGGTATTCCACCCTATTCAAAAAAATCCTAATCACTTAATATGTTGGATCTATTCAAATAAATCATGGCCATGTAATCTAGAAACCATGTTATGACCACATGATAATGGTGAGATGGGAATACACCATGGGTCCATGTTGTAAGGTCGTGGGAAAATACTTCTTCCAACCTTGAGACCCTCCACCCAAGTTAGGGGGTTGTAATGTGTATACATCAAGGTTTTAAATAAATCAAGTATGAACCATTATATATTAAGAACTAAAATAAAAACATATGTTAGGTCCCTATATTACCAGTATAGTCCCTTATTGTTATTAGTGTAACCCCTTTATTGTTATTATTGTACCCTTGTAACCCCCATTTTGTTATTATTGTGCCCTTAAATTATTATTGTTAGGTCGGCTAGGATTACATTGTGGCCCACTAGGATTACATTATGGCCCCATGGACTCCTATATATAGAAAGGAGGTTTTGTAAATTGTATCATCAAGAATTGTTCATTCATGTAATGTATTGGAGGTTTCCCCCTCGAAGTGGCTCATTTCTAAGGCGTGAATATCTCTTTTCTTCTATTTTTGGAGCTGGTTACACAACATTTGGTATCAGAGCTTTGGATTCTAGGGTTTCGCTGCTCCAAACAGGTCATCGTGGCATTTGCGCTATAACTTTGTTTCTACGAAGTTTCAGAAGATGAAATTTTTAGGGTCCGAATTTGAAATCCTGAGGAAGATCTTCTAAAACTTTCAGAGCTTGGTTCGCAATATTTTCGGAGATATGATCTGTGTAAGTTAGGTCTTTTTTCAGGATCCTTAACAGGTCATCGTGGAATTTGCGCTATAACTTTTTTTCTACGAAGGGTCAGAATCTGAAATTGTTAGGGTGTGAAGCTAAAATCCTGAGGAAACTGGTCAAAAAATTTCAGATCTTTATTCGCAATATTTTGGGAGATATGATCTGTGGAAGGTGGTGCTTTTTCAGGCTCCTCAATTTCATCTCAAAGAGGTGATCGTGGGAAAATTTCAATAACTCTCTCTCTCTGAGCATCGGATTGGAGTGCCGTAAAAATTGGTTGCAAGCACACGGACTGTAGTTTCTTGGTTATCAATTTCAGAGGTGAAGGACGAAACAGTGACACGTGGCAAGTCATACAAGTTCACTCTACTGAACTAGTCCATAATTAGGTCATTGTGGGAAATTGGACATAACTTTGTCTTGGAGAATCCAAATCAGGTCAGACCTGTGGCATTCAAAAGAGAATTCATAGGTCTACTTCAGTGCTTAATTTCAGATACTGAAGAGCCGCAATCACAGAGATAATCAAATTTCAATATCGAGCTCCTCAAAAGCAAGAAAAAGGTGTGTATTTTTTTCCGAATTGCATAAGTCTTGTTTGAAAAATCAATTTGAATTGATTCCAAGGGCATATTGTAGAACATATATCAGTATTAGGTTCTAAAAAATTCCACGTAAAAATAATTCAACGCCCATTAAGCCTTCAGAAGGCTCTACTATGACTCATGAAGATGAAGAATTGCAACATGATCTATCAAAATTACAAGAGAAAATGCACCAAATTTCGCTCTCACAAAGAGCAGCAAAAAATGAAATGGAAGTTTTGAAGAAAGACATGGAATCTAAGATAGATGACATGGAATCTGGCATGGAATCTAAATTGGAAAACATGAAGAATGATCTAAAAGCAGACATAGAAGGTTTGACAAAGTTGATACAAGAAATGTTTCCTAATGGTGAAAAGATAGTAGAGGAAACTCATGATGAGAACAAAATAAATGTTAATCGTGATTTCATAAAATCTAATGTTGACGGGAAGAACCACCATATTCCAAAAATGGATATGAGGAAGTTTGATGGAAAGGATCCTGTAACATGGATACTACAGATGGAGCAATATTTTGATCTCCATAACGTGAAAAACACACAAAAGGTACGCATTGCAACTTTACATTTAAAACAAAATACATTTGTATGGTATCGATGGCTTTGCTCCCATAAAAAAATTGTCACTTGGTCAATTTTTACGGAGGAAATGATAGCACATTATGAGGATACAAAGAGCAACACCTTCTTTAGCCAATTGATAAATCTCAAACAAAAGGGTTTAGTGGGGGGGCACATTGAGGACTTCCAAAAATTGAATATAAGGGTAACTGATATTCCAGAGGAACACAAGATTGATCTCTTCATAGGTACTTTAAAGGATAACATCCAACATGAAATTCGCGTTTTGGAACCTGATTCATTGGAGAAGGCATTCAGGTTGGCAAGAAAATTGAATGTAAAATTATGGCGACAAGGAAGCCTACCACTCACTTCTATAAAGAAGGAAGTGTTGCTACGCCTAGATTTCCACAACCTACAAGGTTGACACCAAAACAATTGGAAGAAAAAAGAGCAAAAGGGCTTTGCTACAGTTGTGATAGCAAATACACTAAAGGTCATAAGTGTGCTGAGAAGAAATTATTTTACATAGATTGTGAAGAGGAAGAAGAAAATGAACAAAAAGAGGATATACACCAGGAACCAACCCTAGAAGAGGAAGAAATGAATCCGACCATATCATGTAATGCACTGGCAGGAATTACCACTCCTCAAACTCTCAAGATAGAAGGACAAATCAAGAAGAAAAAGGTAATAGTGTTGATTGATTGAGGTAGCACCCATAATTTTATTCATTGTAAGGTAGCCAAGGAATTAAATTGTTTCCTATACCCAGCACCAGAATGTCAAGTGATGGTGGCAAATGGAGGAACTATAAATTTCTCTGGAAAATGCCATAATATCAAGCTAACCATGGGGGAATATTTATTGACTAGTCCAATGCTTTCCATTCCTATGGGAGATGTTGATGTTGTACTAGGAGTACAATGGTTACAATCTTTGGGGACGGTAGCTTTTAATTTTCAAGAACTTTTCTTGAAATTTTTTTCAGAAGGAAAGGAAATTGAATTACGGGGTATTGTGGGGAAGCCAGGAAGGATAATAAGCTCTAATGTCATGACAAAGCTTCTAAAGAAAGAACAGCGAGGCGTAATTGCACAATTATGCTCACTAGAAGTTCCAACATCAAAATCATCTATTTCTGCAGATCTCCAACAAGTCTTGGACAATCATTCCAAGGTGTTTGAAACTCCCAAAGGACTCCCACCTATGCGTGATCATGATCATGCTATTCATTTGATTCCAGGAAGTGTTCCTCCAAACATTAGGCCTTATAGATATCCTTACGTCCAAAAGAGAAAAATTGAACGTATGATTGCAGAAATGTTAGAGGCGGGTATAATTCAACCTAGTCAAAGTTCTTTCTCTGCTCCTGTAGTATTGGTACACAAGAAGGATGGATCATGGCGAATGTGTCCGGATTATAGGGAGCTCAATAGGCTCACCATTAAAGATAAATTTCCCATTCCTGTGATTGATGAATTATTGGATGAATTACATGGAGCAATTTATTTTACCAAGTTGGATCTTCGTTCAGGATATCATCAAATTAGAATGAAGACTGAAGATATTCCAAAAAGCAGCATTTCGAACTCATGAGGGTCATTATGAATTTTTGGTCATGCCTTTTGGCCTTACCAATGCACCTTCTACATTTCAAGGGTTGATGAATTCCATTTTCAAACCCACCCTTAGAAAATTTGTGCTAGTATTTTTTGATGATATACTAATCTACAACAGGTCTTGGAAGGATCATGTTGAACATGTTGACAGGGTGCTCAAACTATTGCAGGAGAAACAATTATATGCAAAAACATCCAAATGTTTCTTTGGAGTACAAAGAGGTGGAATATCTGGGTCATTGTATCTCACAAGGGTGTTAAAGTAGACCCTAAGAAAATTAAAGCCATTAAGGAATGGAAAGTCCCCACAACCATAAAGCAGTTGCGAGGATTTCTCGGGTTAACAGGGTATTATCGCAAGTTTGTTAAGAATTATGGGAGAATAGCGGCACCTCTAACAACATTATTGAAGAAAGATGAATTTTCATGGACTCCTGAAGCAACTAAGGCCTTTGAACATCTTAAAGAGGCAATGTGCCTAGCACGGGTCTTAGCTACGCCAGACTTCACAAAAACCTTTATTGTGGAATGTGATGCCTCAGGAAATGGAATTGGTGCAGTTTTAATGCAGGAAGGAAGACCCATTGCTTTTGAAAGTCGTCCAATCAAGGGAAAGTATTTACAGAAACCTATTTATGAGAAGGAAATGTTAGCAATACTGCATGCACTAAAGAAATGGAGAACTTACCTAATGGGAAGACACTTCAAGGTAAAAACTGATCATGATAGTCTTAAACACTTTTTGGAACAAACACTATCTTCCGAAGAGCAGCAAAAATGGGTCACAAAGATGTTGGGTTATGAATTTGAAATAATCTATAAAAAAGGAAAGCTTAATGTTGTTGCAGATTCACTCTCAAGAAAGAATGAAGAGGTGGAAGCATTGCTTTGTGCCATTTCTATTATCCAACTAGATTGGATAACCGAAGCAAGAGATGAATGGAAGAAGGACAAATATGTATGGGCACTCATTCAAAAGTTGCAGCAAGATCCTAGTACATCTAATACATTTAGTTGGAAAAATGATTCCTTATGGTACAAATATCGCTTATATCTTTGTAAGAATTCCCAACTAAAACAAAATATTCTTCTGGAATTGTACACTTCTCCTTTAGGAGGACACTCAGGATTTTTAAAAACTTACCACAGGGTGAAGAAAGAATTTTTTTGGGATGGCCTTAAATCTGATATTCAAAATTTTGTGGCGGAATGTTTGGTTTGCCAGCAGAATAAAGTGGAAACAATTAAGACCCCGAGACTTCTACAGCCTTTATCCATTCCAAGTCAACGTTGGGAGGAGATTTCAATGGATTTTATCACAGGTTTACCTAAGTCCGAAGGAAAGAGTGTCATCATGGTGGTAGTTGATAGACTTACCAAGTATGCACACTTTTGTGCATTATCTCATCCATTTAAAGCAAGTACAATTGCTACTACATTTATGGGCACAATTCAAAAGCTACATGGAAACCCAAGGGTTATTGTGAGCGATAGAGATCCCATTTTTACTGGAAATTTTTGGACGGAGTTATTTTCTTGTTTGGGTACTCAATTAGCTCATAGCTCATCTTATCATCCTCAATCGATGGTCAAACTGAGATAGTAAATAAATGTTTGGAAGGATATCTTCGTTGTTTTGTATCTGATAAACAAACACAATGGGTCAAGTGGTTACCTCTCGGTGAATGGTGGTATAACACTTCCTTCCATACTGCAGCAAAAATGACCCCATTTATGGCACTTTATGGATATCATCCACCATCGATCACATCATCTTTAAGGGAAAATTCGAAGGTTCAAGCGGTGGAAGATCACATCGAGCATCAGCAAGAAGTTCTCCAACTCTTAAAGGATAACCTGAATTTGGCACAAAATCGAATGAAACAACAGGCAGATCAACATCGCAGCGAGAGAAGTTTTGATGTAGGAGATTGGGTATTTTTACGGCTACAACCATACAAACAAATCTCCCTCAAGCAAGCAAAGAAGGATAATAAATTATCGCCAAAGT
This sequence comes from Pinus albicaulis, assembly GCA_034641835.2. Classification (NCBI taxonomy): domain Eukaryota; kingdom Viridiplantae; phylum Streptophyta; class Pinopsida; order Pinales; family Pinaceae; genus Pinus; species Pinus albicaulis. The sequence goes on along the minus strand of CM076578.1, from coordinate 1,300,144,806 downwards.
ACTATGGTCCTTACAAGGTGTTGCAAAAGATTGGTACTATGGCATACAAATTGGAGCTTCCTGCTTCTTCGCGAGTACATCCAGTTTTCCATGTTTCGTGCTTAAAGAAGGTTATAGGTGAAAACCTTCCAGTTCAAACAATATTGCCAGAACTTGATGAGGAAGGAAAAATCATATTGGAACCGGAAGCGGTCACGGAAACAAGAACTCGACAACTACGGAATCGATCAATTTCAGAGTATCTCATCAAGTGTAAGAACTTACCCACTGAAGATTCTACATGGGAGGATGAGAATTTTATACAAAAGCACCCAGAGCTACTCAAGCGTTGAGGACAACACTTTTTTTGAAGGAGAGGGGCATGTTAGGTCCCTATATTACTAGTATAGTCCCTTATTATTGTTAGTGTAACCCCTTTATTATTATTATTGTACCCTTGTAACCCCCATTTTGTTATTATTGTGCCCTTAAATTATTATTGTTAGGTCGGCTAGGATTACATTGTGGCCCACTAGGATTACATTATGGCCACATGGACTCCTATATATAGAAAGGAGGTTTTGTAAATTGTATCATCCAGGAATTGTTCATTCATGTAATGTATTGGAGGTTTCCCCCTCAAAGTGGCTTATTTCTAAGGCGTTGATATCTCTTTTCTTCTATTTTTGGAGCTGGTTACACAACAACATAGCAACAGATAATGGTAGAAATTCAACCCATACTTTGTGTGTGCATTTGTACAAGGAAAATCACGAGCCAAGGAAAAAGGGTGATGTACAATATTAATCATGCATAGAATGTGGGAAGTTTGTTATAATCAGATGTTTTATATCATATGATATATTTCCAACAACTATATGAGATCAAAAGGAGCCATTTACTATGAGTAAGCTATCAACCCATACATGCCTAGCATAAATAAATTGAGGTGTTTTGGTTAAATATAAAGAGGTCAAATGGAGAATCACCTTTCTCTGGAAAAGATGAGATGTATAACCAATAACATGAAGAAAAATGAAAAATTGTTATAAATACATTTTCAAGGCCATGAAATGTGTAGGGTAGTAGGCAAAGACAACAAATAGACCTTGTATTCCCTAACTAGAGAGTAATTATTGTATATTGTATTACAAAATAAAAAAACAAGTGTGTGTGTAAATTGATGTACATTACAATAAATTTTCATATATAACTTGTGAAGTTGAATTAAGGAATTAATTACAAAAATATATTAAACTACACTACAACAAAAATTCGAATTGTTGAGGATCTTTGGATGGGTAACAAAAAGGTGAATTCAAATTGTTCAATGAGTTTCTTCATTTTTGTAATCAATGATAACTTTCCCACAAAATTTGTCAATATTATGGGTCTCACAATCAATAACTATCAAAGAATAATATATGATGAGATTTGGAAAAGGGATGCAAAAATGAATTCAAAAATGAATGTAACAATGGATATAAAAATGGACGTAAAATTGGATGCAAAAGTGAATGTAACAACAATAGATGAAAAACCTGACACAAAAGTGGATGCAAAAGTGATGCAATAGTCAACGCAAACTTGGATGCAAAAGTGATGCAATATTCAATGCAAAATTGGATGCAAAATAGGATGCAAACATCGATGAAAAAGTGTAAGCAAACATGGGTGAAATAGTACGTGAAAAGCTTGGAGAAGATTGTGGTGAAAGAAAGTGGATGCAACAATAGATGTAGAAAAGGAAAAAATCTTAGATGCAAAAAGGAGGAAAAATTGGATGAAGAATAAGATACAAAAAGGGATGTAAATATGGACGCAAACATGGGTGCAACAGTGGACACAAAATTAGATACAAAAGTGGATGCAACATAAATTGATTCAAAACCTGATGCAAAACCTGAGGTAAAAGTGGATGCAAAAAAAATACACAATATTCGATGCAAACTTGGATAGAATAGAGGATGGAAATGTGGATGAAAAAGTGGAAGAAAATCTGGGTGCAATGGTAGGCAAAAAACATGGCACAAATTGTGGCACAACAAAAGTGGATGCAACAAAAGACACAAAAAAAGATGCAAAGTTGGATGCAAAAAGGGATGCAAAAGTGGATGGAAACATGGGTGCAAGAGTGGATACAAAATTCGATGCAATGAAAGGAGATGTAAAAGTAGATACAAAAAGAGATGCAAAAACTGATGCATAAATCTAACACAAAAGTGGATGCAAAAATATATGAAAAACTTGATGCAAATTTGGATGCAAAAGCGGATGCAAACATAGATGAAAATGTGGAAGAAAATGTGGGTACAATAGAGGTGAAAAACATGGCAGAAATTGTGGTGCAAAAAAGGAGGATGTAAAAGTGGATCAATGATAAATGCAAAAAGAGAAGTGAAATTTAATGTAAAAGAAGATGCAAAAAGGGATGCAAAAGTAGACGTAAACATGGGTGCAACAAATATTGCAAAATTGGATGCAATACAACTTGATGCAAAAGTAGATGAAAAATGATATGCAAACCTAATGCAAAACATGGCACAAAAGTCGATACAAAAAGGGATACAAAAATAGATGCAAACTTAGACGCAAATGAGGAGGAAAACGTGCATGCAAAATTAGAAGCAAAAGTGGGTGCAAAATTAGGCACCAAACTAGGCACAAATTTTGGCAAAAAAAAGTGGATGCATTAGTGGACACAATAATGGATGAAAAAATAGATGCAAAACTACCTTGACACAAAAACTGGTGCAAAGGGGGATGTAAAAAGCGATGGAAAACTTTATGAAAAAGTTGATGCAAGTGTAGGTGCAAAAAGTGGATGAAATAAAGGATGCAAAAGTAGGTGAAACAAAATTAGGTTCCAAACTTGACACAAAACCTTGTTCAAAGGATGTCGCAAAACATAGTGCAAAACCTCATGCAAAACCTAGTGCAACGCCTAGTGCTAAACTTGGTGCAAATATCGATGCAAATTTTTCTTCAATGTTTTATTCATATTTTATAAATGGATGTGAATAGCACCAAAAAAGGGCTCTAGATGCCAAAATGGAAGAAAAATGGGATGCTAGGCACTAGTTTTTGTTGTAGTGAAAATTTCCTACTCTACCACATTCAAAACACTTAAATGGTAGCTTACCTTTGTATTTTCCCGAGCCCCTTTTGAGAATTCTTACAAATTGAGCCATCTCCTCATCTGAGTCATAACTAGAGAAATATTTCTGTCTTTTGTTCTTTTTGGATTTCTTTGAGGCTTTAAAAGATATACTTCCTTTGGATTCAACTTCTCTTCACCAGTTATCATCTCATAAGCAGTGAGAGTTCCATGCAGCTACTCCATAATTAGAGTCTTTAATTCTATCATCTGCTTCATGGCTAAATCTTGGCATTAAATATCATTGGGAGTGATTGTAAAACCTTTTGGACAATTTCCTCTTCTTTAATGTCTTCAAAATGTCCTCTAATCATATTGGCCATTTCATCAACTCTAAGGAAGTATTTAGCAATGATTTCTTCTTCATTTATCTTTCATTCTATTGGTTTGGAGTTTCTCTTGTGTTACATTTTCATCTCCTTCATAATTGTTCTTAATTTTGTCCCAAGCTTCCTTGGTTCATTTGCAGTGCATCACCTTTACCAATTCAGATTGATTAAGACCGGGTACAATTGCTTTCCTAGCCTTTGCATTATTGTTGTGCACTCTCCTTTCATCAAGATATGTAGGTGGAGTTGTTGGAACTATGTATCCAAATTCTACCGCAGCTCATAAATCCACTCCAAGAGACATGATATATGCTTCCATTTTGACTCTCTAGAATACATAATTAACTCCATCATAGACTAGTACTCCGTTTGAGTAAATATTTTGACTTGCCTAATTTTCCACGATTCCCAACAGATCTACCTTCTAGTGATTAAATATTTCTTGAAGGAATAAAATCTAATACCAATTGTTAGGAATAAAGAATTACTAAGAGGGGGGATGACTCAACAATTCTAACATTTTCTTCTTTAATCAAACATCACATAGTCACATAATAAAATGCATTCAAAATGGTACACAATGATTTTAATATGGAAACACTTCTGGGAGAAAACCCACCAAAGCTTGTTTTATTATGATGTAAATTTAAAACACCAACTTTGTTCACATTCTTTTGTGAGAACCCATTCATTGGAGGTTCCATTCATCTTAGATCAGTAAGCACCAACTTGCTTAGAGGCACCAAACTCATATCTGCACATGCACGAACCCACTTCTGCAAGTTATATCTACTCTTTCATGGGATTTTTAAACTGAGACTTTGTGAATTCTTCTTTGATTTAATTTAAAATTTGTTATCACTAATCACACACAGTCACTTCAGCTTCTCCAACTCACATATGTCTTATTAGGATATTTTCTCTTCTGCAGGTACACACACAAACACAATCTACATCATTGTTCTTATGTTGTTCACTCACTATCAGGCTCTGCTACTCTCACTTTGTGTTAACTACACACTATGTGTTTACCTTGGTTGTCTTGCACACTCACTTCAATTCTCTACTGCTCTTCCTTTTCACTCATAGTACAAACCACTTTATAAAGGGTACTTTAATTAATTCTTCTTCAACTCGAGGAGTTTTTCAATTATTTCAAGTCATAATTTGTTGTAGATCTCCTCTAACACTATGTTCATTTTCATTAGAATGTCAAGCAACTCTCTATTTAATTCCACCAATCATGCTTTTCATTTGAAGCTTCTCAATATTTAGTTGCAAGTGCGTCGTCTAGCAAACTCAATCTTGTGCTGCTATTTCTATTGGAGGTTATCCATCACTTTACATCAAAAAATCATATCTCCTCATTTGCACCTTTCTGCTTTGTTCAACTAAGTAACAAACTCTTTTCTTTCATAAATGATCTCGACACCAAATTATTAATGGTACAAGTTCTTGATAGTTTGAGCTTCTTCTTCCATAATACAATGACCGTGACCAAAGCCTTAACCCAAAATGTGTTTATGCTTATATTTGAGTTTGGGCCTTATTTGATGTTGTGCTCGAGAAAACCACTCGAAATCTAAACTATTGAACTCCTGAGATATTGAACTGGCTATTTTTTGTGTTCCACTTAACTTCTGCTCCACGTTGACCTGAACTAGACACTTCATGTGGTCCCACCATTATTTCTTTGTGAGGTTCGAACACTGAACTTCCTAGACAAATATTATGTTCTAGGACCACCACCTAGTTTCCATAGAATTTGAGAAATTCTATTACACTAGAAATCAGCTCCAAACACAACATTTTGGCAGAAATACTGAGGTTATGCCTCATCATCTTCTATTAACAAGTTGACATCATCACCGCCACATGACTGCCTTTGAGTGATGCCACATGTCACATGGATTTCGCCCACTTGGCCATTTGAAAACTCCAAAATTGACTGCCATGTGTCACTTGCACAAAGTTTCATGTCATCATCCATGCCTAGTAAATTCCATCTCACTGACCATGTCCTTTTCCATATCATCAACATGTACTGAAAGGAATAAGGTCAGGTTCATTCCTTTCCTCGTGGTTGCACTAGACTAGAACGCCCTAAAGACTCGAGCTCCCAAATAGTCGACTGGTCTGAATAACTTGATTGTCTCGAACAATTGAAAAACCCCAAATAGGTGCGGGGTTTTGTCGTTTTTGCTTCACACTTCGTATTTACCTTACAAGGATCATGAACCTCTGAACTTCTTCAACAAATTTTGATAGCCTAACTTCAACCTGTAATATCTCTTCAACCCTTAGATGTTTTTCGAACTATTATATACCATGGAAAGCTCTTTTTGAGGGCCAACTAACCAGGCAGTTTATAAGGGTGGTTCACTTTATCTTCTATAAACAATGTACCTTCAACAAACAAACTATTGAACCATTCATCCACCAAATTCAGTAATAATGTTTTTAAGGATTCTTCAATTATTCTACTACCATGATGGTTCTCTGCCAATGACGTAAACAACCAACTTGATGTTGGTCCTAACATCAATGACAATACATCAATATCTAAGGTCAATCATAGGTTCCAATCAATGACAATACTATGTCCAACAATCTCCAACATTGTGTCTAACATATTGCATATAGTCCCTGATGTGGCAGGAGTGGACTTGAAATTTCGGGTCTATAGCTACTTTCGATAAACAACTTCTAGGTATGTGCCTCCCTTATTAGGGATCTGGTTGTTGGGATTTTAGCTAATTTCCGTCAGGGTTATTCCTTGATTTAGTTGGATTAGCGAAAAATGGTTGTCTTGTGTTATTGTATTCGACAATAGTCCTACTATCAAAAGAGGAAACACTTCCTCCGCTAGCATTTACCATAGGAAGAGCGATGGAGGAGTCATCAGATATTTAGTAGCTAAGATTTATTTTAATGATTAGATTTTGTGATCCATATTTTGCACATTAGCATGCAAGAAACATATAAAAACATATAAAACTACAAAAGAAAGTGATCGATCTAAAAAAATACTTAAATAGTTAAAGAAGGAAGTTTGAAATGTGAAAATGAAATTAAGGTGATAGGTGGTAAAGGAGTAAAAGAAGAAGTTTGAACTATTGAGAAAGGAAAATAATCCCCATGTGGCACAATATAATAAGTGAATGAATAAATCAAAAGTAAAAAAGCATAACAACCATAATAACTAGAAAACCATGTGATGAAATCAAAATGAGTAACCTCCTATCCGTATGTTGTATAAGATAAAGCCAATAGAGAGAACAACCTTTTGCTTCAACAATTTTATATATTTAAAAAAAAAAATTAATAAATAAAAAGTCATTGCTGGTTAAGACACATATGAACACGGACTTTTTATAAAAAATTGAATAAATGAGAAACAACTTATTAAAACACTTGAAAACATATTTCAACTCTCTAAACTTCTAATTATAATCCAACTCTCTAAACTTCTAATTATAATCCAACTCTCTAAACTTCTAATTAAACTCATGACCTCATGGTAACCAAATGCAATGCATACCAACCCATATAATGACGTATGAAGAACAACCCATGTAGTCGAAAAGGGGTCATCATGGGGTCATGGGTTCGATCCTCGTGATCCCTTTCCAATTAAACTCCGACTCCATAATCGAGGAGGATGATTTACTCTAGTTTATTATAGAAAAGTATTTAGAATAATTTTTTATAAAAAATTACAAAATGAACACATCATTTAATTATATATCAAAACTTACGGGGTGGCGGCTTGTTGGTGATTGAATGTTCTGTTAAGGCACTCGTTTGTAAAGGTCACCTGTTCAAATCTCGTGGGTGCCCGTCAAGCGTAAGCTTCTGAACCTTGCTGTGTATTGTCAGTGGGGATGATGCTAGCCAGAAGGGTTTTCATTGGCAGCACCGCATCTTGTGTGGCAGATATGATTGTATGGTTCTAGTTGCCAGTTTCCCTCTTGATAAAAAAGTAATAAAATATAAAAAAATTATATATCAAAAGTTTTTATTAATTAATATAATAATTATTATTAATGGGTAAAATTTAATCATAATTTCTTTTTATATATTATAATTAAGTTGATATAAATAATAATGTAGCGTCATCATTTAAGAATATAAATTATTATTGATTTATTTAAACTCTGAATTTATCAAGGATAAGAGGGATCATATTTTTTTTCATTTTAAAAGAAGTTTACATCTTAAGAGATTTAATCTTTTTTGGCATTGGGTAAATCCAGAGTTAAGATGAATCTAGGCTAGTTTAATTCCCCTTTGAATATGCTATATGTCACATGAATTCCATGGGTTCTTATAAACCTAGAGCTCAAAAACCACTAGTAACTTGACAAGTCAAGTTTACCTTAACAACCCAATAAAAGTTAATAATAATAAAAATAATGTAGAATTTTTATTTTATTTGGATAGAGTCAAAACTTTTATAAGACATTACATTACATCTCTAGCATATTGGGTTGGAGAGAGTGACAAATTAACAATTAATTGATTATGAGGTTAATGTGTTTATTTGTAGTTGTTCCTTTTTTTGTGTTATAATTTTTTAATGTTTTAAGTACAATCTTAGTGGGTCTAAATGATTAAGAGCATGTATTCTCTCTTAAGATTGCAAGTTCAAATCTAGAAGAGGAAGAGTAGACTTGGTTAAAAGATTAATGTTAAAATATTTGTAATTTCCAAAATTAAATGTTGTGTATAAAATGTATTATGATAATGATTAATATCTACTAGGATCTATGAGACATTTATAAATTAAAATCACCATAATTTTGTCAACATGTCAAAAAAATTATATATATATATATATATATATATATTCAATTTGATTGGAATTAATTAATTTAAAGTAAAACTCATCACAAAATTAAAATATTTTATAACAAATAATATTATTCATTTTTTAAATATAAATTTATTGGAAATTAAAATTAAAACAAGTTAAGTGAAAAATTAATCAATCACACTTGAACAAATATTTCAGAAAATTAAAAAGTGAGTGATCCTTGTATTGTAATTCAAAGTATATATTATCATAGGGCGTTGTATATAGAGTCTACAAATTTTTCCAAATGACAATTTTTTTTTGCAGGAATTCTGTAATTTTTTTTTTTAAATCAGAATATATCGAGTGTTTGAAACATTTTTGGATGGTGGAAATGGATTTATCACCATCAAAAACCTTTTCGGCATCCAAAATCTTGAATTTTGGTCGCTGTAATCAGAGTTTTGAACATTTATGCTAAATTTTGTCATAATATCACCAAATTATTTTCCATTATTTTACGAGCTAATTTGTAGATTCTTTAAACTATGCTTTATAATAGGTGTCCATTTATTTTTCTTTTGCACCAAGTTCCTGGACGGTGTACCATTGTTTCTTGTAACTTTTTATCTTCATAATTGTTGTCATTTGAAGAGTCGGTTCTAACTAATTTCATAATTTTACTTTGTGTCGAGAGTTTAAAGTAGTTTAATGGGTGAAATAGTTTTAATTTGGTAAAGATTAAATAATAATTAAATAAAGTATTATTTTAAAATATATATTACAATTTAATATGAGAGAAATGTTATATAACATTACATTTTAAAATAATAAAATAATATTTATATTAATAAAATTAAAAAATAATATGAATTAATAAAAATTAATGTCACTTATAAATAAGATATTTTAATTTTACATTAATTTTAAATAAATAAAATAAAATAATTAAATTATATATATATTCCATGAGATACTTTAGCTTCCTACACCAAAGGAAAAGGAGATACTTTAATATTCCATAAGATGTAGAATACCTTCGACTCCTTTAGCAGGGTTTACTTAAAGGGTCCATGGAATTTCCTTGTTTATAACGTTTAGGGATATATGCGTAGGGACATGTGTAGGAGTTTTGTAAGGGGAAGGAAACCAGTATATTTAAATTGTGTACAACACATTGGAGTGGAATAACTTCTTTATCCTTCAACGACATAGAATTTTATTTTCTACTAACTATATTCCCTCGGAAATAATAAGAGGGAGGTCCTTGAATCTTAATGTTTCATTATTTGGGAACTATATTTTAAGATTCTCCTTGATTGTTGAACCATTCTAGATGTATTTTAGGTATGTGATTTTATCTTATTCCATTCATACATTTTTGGTGTAACTACAAGACAATAATATATGATGGTTTATCTTTAGTATATTTTACAAAGGTAAGACCTTTTAGTCCCTTCAAACCTTTTTTTTTAGAAATATCTTATGTGAGAGTTTTGTTTAATTTAGCAGAAGCCACATCAGTAATTCTTTTTTTTTTTAAGACTTTTTAACTTTTAGAGATTTTTTCACCACCGTGCATATGGCACTTCACTGTCTCTCTCAACTAGTGCTCTATATCCTATCTCCAACTCATAATTTCTTGTGGAATTTAGGGACCAAACAAGTCAATTATCTTTTCTTGCTAATTTAACAATGGAATTTATGAATATTTTGAGTGTAGTTCTCCCAAGTGTTTGTGTCTTTTTCTCCAAGACCAATCTCCCTCCAAGTTAACTATGTTTTCTACTTTGTATCTTAATTTCCTCAAGCAATTCTCCTTATAATTTGGTATGCCTCGCTATTTAGTTCATCGATCATATGGTCTAGAAGTTTATGATATTCCTTGCATCTTGTCTAGGGATCTTAAGTCCATGAGGGATTTTTTTATCCCCAAACTATCAAAGTATTTTAGGACAACAAGCCTTTTCGAAGAGGCCAAAACCCTTTTTTCTTAGATGCTTCTCTTGACAATATTAACATGAAGTAGAATTGTTTTTAATTTTATAGTATGACTTTCATGATCCATGCAAAAACATCCAAAAAAAAAGAATTGCTTCAAGGATATCTTTGACCAAAAGAAGTCTATCCCCCATAGATAATGAATTATTATTCTACAAACTAAGCTTTTGCTCAATTTTTCCTAAGAGTGAAATCCAATACCATTTCTTATACGTATTTCCCTTCAAATGAAATCCTAGGTATTTGAGACCAATTTCCACTCCCCCGCTTCATAGAGGAAAACCTAGGAAATTTGATTCTCTTTTGTCTCTAATAAATGCCAAATTAGCATTGTGGATTTCAATAAATTTATCTTCATTCACATGGCCTCCTAGAAGAGATTTGTGATCTCTCAAATTTTTTCAATCATATTTCTTTAGTCTTCACAAAAGACTAGTATAATATCAACAAAAAGAAGATGAGTGACATTGTAAGTTGAGCCCAAGTTTAAACCTTTATGCTTCTGATAATAGAGGCTACTTTTATAATTTGTTAAGACCTTTCTCTACTAGGAGGAATAGAAGAGGAGATATAGGGAATCCTTATTTGATCTCCCTGTCATATTTGAAGAATGGGGATACTCCTCTATTTAAAACAATTATAAAATAGGTTGAGATGATAAAGCTTAAAACCCAGGTGACAAAACCAAGGTTGAATCCTAAATGAATGAGAATCACCCTACTATATATCCAACTCAACTAATCAAAATACTTTTAGAGATCAACCATTAGAGTTAGATATTTTTTATTCTTTGTTTTGATTGTATGAATCCCTTCTTTTGCCACTCCTTCTAGTAATTCAAATTGCTCTAAAGAAATCTACGTTGAGAGAATACTTTTCAATCTAAAAGAAATAATTTTGAATATTATTTTGTGCATATATTTACATAAAAAAATAAGTCTAAAGATCTCAAATGTTGTGGGGTTGTTAATATTTAGAATTGAACTAATAAAGGTTGAGTTGAACACTAACATGTTGGACCTATGGAGGGAGATAACTCAAAAAATTTCAAAAGGTATTCTTCAATGAGGTCATAATAGCGCCAAAAATAATTATATTTACAGTCCATAAGATCTATGTATTTTAGCTTTCTAAAAACTCTACAAAGCTTGAAGGAGTTCTTCCTTACTAACATCAGTGATTAAACTCTTATTATCTCCTTACTAACAAATGTTGGAAACTTGCTAGTTCGATAATAGCTATAATGGTGGCTATAAGTTCCATTTGAAAAGCAAGTTGAAGTATATGCCCCTTTAGCCACCATTTTAGGAAAGGTTGTGACCTTAGTACTATCATATCTTTTGATCCCATAAATAATATTAATATTTTTATAGCAATTTGTAAATCGTTGTAATATTTTTTTTGTCACCTACTGATCCAAGTCTGTCAGCCACCAAATTTACCTATGGTCTTTTACTTCTGTGATGTGATTAAAATTGCACTGAAAAGAGCATTAAAAGAACACATATGCATATTTTAAGCAAGAGGAAACAAGACAACAATTAACAACATAAGAACATAAGACATAGATAACAGAGTTCACCTAGTGTGGGCTACGTCTCTGGGCCTGGTGTTGAAATGGGGTAGGCCGCTTCATGATGGAAATGGTGATGATGTACATGGAATATGTTTTCTGTCATACAATGATATATGCCGTCAACATGAATGGCTTGACTCTCCACGAGACATTCTGCTACAGGAAATCTCACTCACAATAGGCCTCCTATCAAAATGACATAATCTCACACAAGGTGACGATGAGGATCCCTTCAACAAGGTTACATAGGGATCATAATAATCCATGGCGAATACATCTCACATGAAGTAGAAACATGGATTGCGCAACATACATCAAGCAAGGATCTAAACAACATATTACATCTCACAACAAATTATAAAAGAGGCACATGACATCAATACTTCATATACTTCAACCCCTAAAGTTGGCTGAAGAAGTGGATGCTCAGCTGCTAAATCTGGCTGCACTATTGAATTCGTGACATTGAGAGGCATAAAATCGACTGTCCACACTTGATAATCTGGCACCGTCACTCCAATATGGAAATAGCTAAAAACTGGGAAGCTTTTCTGTTGAAACGGATATCGCAATTGGATTCCTACCACCAACAAGTGTAAAATTGACATAAAATTTGTCAAATTCTGACTCCGGCAAGTTCAGCACCTCATGGAATCTTTTTGATGCCCCTCAAGATTCCCTAGGCAAGGTTCTGCCCCTCTGGCTGCTCATGGTTCTGCACATAAAATAAAAAAATATGATTCGTTGAAGAATGCGCTGCTCTGCTCCACGTTTTGCCTCGGCTTTTCTCACGACTCCATTGGCCTCCTTGTGCCCTCATCTCTCATGTATTCTCCATCATTCTCCATGGTTTCCTTGAACCATTTGAATGGCATTTTATAACAAAGTGTGAGGGTGAATAAGACAAAGTGTTAGGTTGGCACATTGGTTGGCATAATCATATTAAGATACTTGTCGTTGGGAGGTTTTGGGTTCAAATCCCATTGACTCACAATATTGTTTTAAGTCTCAAATTTAGTTTTAATATAGTTTTTTCAAACTATATAATATATGGAATTCATATGTCCATATTGTAACAACTCCCAAAAGCATGAGAATAAGACAAAAAATGGAGGTTGCACCATTGAAGGCCACTTGGGCCTAATTTGAGGTGCCATTTTGTACCATGTGATTGGGCTGTGTGGCAAGCCCTCATTGGTCCACAACATATGCCACCTCTACCACCTAATTGCCATGTGTCAACTTGTGGTGCTGCCACATCACCTTTTTGTGGCTCCACCTGTTTTGTTGATTGGGCTGCCACATTAGCTTTGTGGGTCCGATTAGGCCTACCACGTGTCATCCATACGGGCTGCCACATGGAAGAATGTTGACTTTGACTTGTTTTTTTCTATTTGGTACAAACTTCAAATTGAAATAACTTTCTCATACAGTCTATGATTGCAGTGTTGTTCATGCCATTGGAATCAGGGCGACGAGTTAATGTTATATATATATATATATATATATATATATAATTATATTTAATATTTTAAATAATTTAAAATATTATATATTATATTAATGTTTTTTATATATTATAAATATTAATTTTAAAATTTTTAATATTTATAAAGTTCCACATTTTTCTTTATTAAAACCCAAAATCTAAAGTGGTTAAACCTTAACGTGAGGCATATCATTCATTAGATATACGTTGGCATGTTTTTTTTTAATGATGGGTTTAAATGATTTCGTTGGCAAACATTGAAAAATGGTATATTTATTAAATATGGCGGATGGAGGCATTCAAGGCCAAGTCAAACAACAAAACGATGTTGGGCAATCCACATCAAACAACAAAACGCCAACCCAAACGGTCAGCGCAAACTCCCGCAGTCTCCAAAACGGTTCTGAAGGTTGCTGTCATATGCAATGGTTAAACCAAACTCCGTGTGGATAAGATTTAAACCCTTGACGGTTACTGTTAGAAGACCACGAACTTTATGGAGCATGTGCCCATGTTAACAAACAGTTTAATGCCAGCAGTTATCCTGGCGGTTTACTTGGCGCGCCCACCATTCTTGGTGGTTATGTCAACTTTAACTGCAGTTAAGTGCAGTTAGTGGAGTTTTTTAAGGGATATTAGATAAATCTTGTTTTGGCTTTATTTGGAGCTAGATTCACCCAATTTTGGAGTGAAAAAAGTTAATTTTGACTATCTCAAACATTCCAAACTCAATGGAGTAGGTTACAGAGCCATCAGAGAGCTTCTAAGCAAGTTTTTGCATCAATGAAGTTCAAGGGGCCACTAGGACCACTAGGGGGCAACAATAGTTTGAGGCCTAGCCAAGGGAGATAGAGGTCTTTTTCAACAATCCAATAGTCAATTTTGGATATTTCAGATGTTATAAAATGAATGAGATGGTTTGAAAAGCCTGTAGAGGAATTTAGAATCCGAGAAGATTCAGTAAAGTTCAAGGGGCCATTAGTGCCAACTTTTGCCAACAGCAGTTCAGGGCCTAGCCAGGGTAACTAGAGACCACATGCAGCGAACCAATAGTCATTTATGACTTTAAAAGCATTATGAATCCATTGAAGGAGGTTTCAGAATATTTTGAGGATTTCTAGAGGTCGAGAACCCATCAAAGAATTTTTTCAATGACCCTAGTGCCACAGGGTGCGGACATGTGTTGGAGGTGAAACCAGAGCAGCCAGAGGCCATTTTTAATGAAAAAATAGTCTATCTTGACTAATTTTGGAATTTTGAATCCTATGAATGGATTTTCAGAGCCATTTGAAGACTTCTAGAGCTCGAGAAGCTGAAGGGAAGTTTTGGGCAGCCTTAGGCAAACCGTGGAGGAAGGCCTAGTTTGGGGATGCAATGCTCGTTTTGAGAAAATTATCAGTCGATATTTCATGTATGATGTGTGATGGATATATTAGGTTTGGTTTCAGGGACATTAAAATAATTCTAAAGGAGTTAGTGCCATACATAAGCTCAGTGTAGCTCAATGCACCGACTGAAGGAATCGAGTCTAAGGAAGCCTAAAGCTATTTGCAGAGTGATGACAGCCATGACAGGGATATAGATGGTATTCATGCCCTTTGTATTAGTTCAGTATCCATTGGAGTTAAGTGTACAACTTGTAAAATAAAATTCACCATAATCCCAAAGAGCCAAGTCAAGATGACAAAATCTCAAGGAGACGTAGCCCACGATATTCAGGTGAACTCCTAGATTAATTTTGCTGTTATGTGTGGATTTTTTATTGCTACATTATATTGTTGTTATACATGTTAAATTTCAGCAAGAACAAATGGACTTAAGTCACTTAAACAAGTAAAAATCATACACCTCTTTCAAGCATAAATTCCACAAATTGTCAAGTATAAACTAGATCTTTTATTTGTTTAACTGAGTGGGAGGTTCTTGAAAACATAACAAGTTATCCAACCCATTTTCAGATCATGCATAGACAATTTTTTTTTGAGACGTTGCCCTGGATGGAGCCTTCAACACATGGCTCTTTGATGGCCACTTCCGTCGCAATGACTGCAATGAGTCTTCTTCCTCCGGACCTTCTTTACCTTCTTCTTTTCCTGTAGTGGAGAAGGCCTTTCACGTCTCATCCTCTTTCATGCTGCCATTCTATTCCAACACTCAAAAAATACATGGTTATGTAATCCACAAAAACTACAGGTTTTTTGATGCCGTGATTTATTTTCATTGTTAGCGACATGCTTGTAATCAAAATGAATATTAGAATACTGAGGCTTGTTATACCTTTCTTGTTGGTCTCTGGTGCAATCATGGGGATGAGAGCTTGCTTCAAATCTTTCTCTGTAATGTGCACTGTCATAGGATGAGGGTGAAGTGATCCCATCGTTCTTTTTCCCCAATGGTTTCAACAATGTACTGGAAGCTTCTGACACCTTTGAGCACTATGCTTCAGTGTATCCTAAACCCATGAATCGAGGTCTCTACACAACCTCCAATGGCTAAGTTATGCCTTGGCCATTAACACCAAGTCCTCCTCCTTTATATCCCGTTTTAGTAAGGAGTCTCATGCCAGTTTCTATAATGGGTATATCCACGTTTCCCACATAAATGATAGCATGTGAAGATGAAATTGAAGAACAATAAACATTGTTTACCTTAGATGTCGATTCAAAAACAGGTGGTGAAGGACTCTTTAAGCCGTCATTGCGCTTCAACTTGTCCAAGGCCTCTTTCGAGGCTCACAACTAAAGCTGCAATCTTTGATTCTCCTTTTTCTCTTCTCATAGTAGCCTCCTTAATTCAACATTCTCTTCTTGAAGAATTTGGTTGATCTCCTCATTCGAATAATGAGAATACAATGAAGGCGAAGAAGAAGATGCATAAGCACTGGAAGATGTGGATGAAGCATCATTCTCTGATGTTTCTCTCTCCTCTTCCCCTGTTCTCTTCTCATAAGCATCATACATTATGTCCACCATTTTGGACATCCTTAGCATGGCCCCGTACATGTTTTTTTCATCCTCCGTTGCTGCACGTTCAATCGTTGTTCACGCTCGCAATTCACATCAACGAGAAGATCGCTCTAATACCATCTTGATCTGAGTCTGTCAGCTACTGGATTTACCCATAATATTTTACTTTTGTGATGTGGTGAAAATTTCACTGAAAAAAGCATTAAAAGAACACATATGCATGCTTTAAGCAAGAGGAAACAAGATAACAATAAAAAACATAAGAACGCAAGATTTTGATAACATAGTTCACCCAATGTGGGCTACGTCTCTGGGCCCGGTGTCAAAATGTGGTAGGTTGCTTCATATAGTGCTGGAAATGGTGATGATGTACATGAACTATGTTTTATGTTATATAAGGATATACGCTCTCAACATGAGTGGCTTGTCTCTCCATGAGACATTCTGCTATAGGAACTCTCACTCACAATAGGCCTCCTATAAGCATGACATAATCTCACACAAGTTGAAGATGAGGATCCCTTCAACAAGGTTACATAGGGATCATAATAATCCATGGCGAATACATCTCACATGAAGTAAAAAAATGGATCCCGCAACATACATCAAGCAAGGATCTAAACAACATATTACATCTCACAACAAATGATAAAATAGGTACATGAAATCAATGCTATATATACCTCAACCCCTAAATTTCGCTGAAGAATTGGATGCTCAGATGTTGAATCTGGATGCACCATTGAATTCGTGGCGTCGAGAGGCATAAAATTGTCTGTCCACACTTCAGAGTATGAAACCGTCACTCCAATCTGGAAAATTTCCAAAAAATGGGAAGCTCTGTTGCTGAAACGAGCATCACCATTGGATTCCTAACACCGAGAGGTGTAAAATTCACATAACAATTTTCAAATTTTGACTCAGGCAAGTTCAGGATCTCAAGGAATCTTTTGATGCCTCTCAATATTCCCTAAGCAAGGTTCCGCCCCTCTGGCCACTCATGGTTCCGCACCTGTAATAAAAAAAATATTATTCATTGAAGAATGCACTGGTCTGCTCCACGTTCTGCCTCCGCTTTGTTCACAGCTCCATTGGCCTCCCTGTGCCCTCATCTCTCATGTATTCTCCATAATTTTTCATGGTTTCCTTGAACCATTTGAATGGTTGTGAGGGTGAATAAGTAATTGTGTGAGGTTGGCATATTGGTTGGCATAATCATATTAAGATACCTGTTGTTCAGAGGTTTTGGGTTCAAATCCCTTGACTCACAATATTGTTTTAAAGTCCAATTTTAGTTTTAATATACTTTTTTCAAACTATCTAATATATGGAATTCGTATGTCCATATTGTAATGACTCCCAAAAACATGAGAATAAGACAAAAAATGGAGGTTGCACCATCCAAGGTCACTTGGGAATAATTTGAGGTGCCATTTGGCACCATGTGATTGGACCATGTGGCAAGCCCTCATTGGTCCACATCATATGCCACATCTACCACCTACTTGCCATATGTCGACTTGTGGTGTTTCCACATCACCTTTTTGTGGGTCCCCCTGTTTTTTGATTGGGTTGCCACATTAGTTTTGTGGGTCCCACTAGGCCTACCACATGTCATCCATACAACCTACCACATTGCAGAATGTTGACTTTGATTTGTTTTTTTGTTGTTTGGTACAAACTTCAAACAACAATAAATTTCTCATATAGACTTAGATTTCAGTGTCATTCACGCCAATTCAATCCAGGCAATGAGCACTACAATATTGTCCTAGTTCGAAGGAATTTTGACCACTTTGATTTTGACCATTTATGAGCCCTCTTGGTCCCTTGAGGGTGTTTGAAGCCACCTGGATCACCTACCTACAATCGAAAATACCAACTTTTTATTCTATTATATTAATCTTTGTCTAGGATTATTTTCCTCCTCTTACCCTTTAGAAGACTGATTCCAAGTTTTTGGTATTCAAATAGGAACTCATGACCTTGTCTATTGTAATATAATTGTAGTTGTTCTTTAATTTCTAGATTTAACCTTTTATCCTCCTTTTGCTTATCCCTTGACTACTATATGGATACTTTATTTTCTCTATTTGAGTTGGATAGGGGTTGATTCTAAAGAGGATCCATCAAACAATTTCCAAATCTCCAACTATTTTTAGGAAATCATCGTCTCTAAGTTAATTGGGATTAAATTTGAATGGATTATGAGGTTTCTCTTGAATAGGAACTAGTTATAACAACACTAGATTATGAAGGATAATTCTCCTCTCCTTTTGTAATTTAAGATGTTTTTTACGGAAGGCCTTTAAAATAAGAAAACAATCAATATTTTTAGCTACAAAGGCCTTACCCCTTCTCATGTTTCTTAAAGTTAGAGAGATTTTAGTAGGAATGGTGTCCAATAGGCCTATGAGCTCAACCTTAGTACTAAAAAAGTTCGCTAAAGGATATAAATATGATATCATTATATAGATCTTTAAGGTTCTTAAAGAAAAATTAAGGTCACCACCTAAAACCATCAATACATTATGAATCTAATCTTATTGAAGGAGTGCTTCCTCGTACTTTGGTTGTTCTAAGTAGGGATCATAAATATTAAATTAGGTGATTCCCTTTGCTAGTTGAAAAGATTAGAGAGATGATCAAGTTCTAAAGTAAAATACCAATATTATATGTGAGAATGATTCATTTTTCTAGCTAGTGATGATCCCCACAAATATTCTGAGGGAATTAATGAAAGTAAACTCCCATCCCTTTATTAGAAGAAAAAGGTCCTCCATCACCGTATATCCATTAACCATAGGTTCTTACAGGTTACTGATAGAGGGGTTGTGAGAGTTAATTATTATTTTTAGAGGAATTGACCAATTTCCTCCAATTTATCCATCATTCTTAAGTTCTTGTAGTTAAATAATAGAGGGGTTGTGAGAGTTAATTAGTATTTTGAGGGTTGTTTTTTTAGAAGAAATAGTTAATCATGAATATTTAAGGGAGAGGACAATCATTGGAAACCTCTATTATGACATTTTATCTAAGAGCTAAGGGAAATATTTATGCCCTATTTTGGATAGTTTTGTATATTTTTGCAAGAATTCCTAAATCTCCTATTGTCCCTCCCATGAAGAGAGATACCCCTTTGTCCTTAGGCCTTGGATTGTACTTCATTTTCGATACTGGTGGCCACCCACTAATTCCACTTGGATCACATCACAATTTCCTATCAATTTCCTATTTTTTAGGACAATTTTCTATTTGTGGAAATATTTTAATATTAAACTTTTGGAGCCGTTTTAAGGCCCTAAACAACGTATTTTTGGGAAACGGTTAAATGTAAGTTAAATAATAAATATTGTAGTTGAATTTTTTTTTCTTTGATAGAACTTTCTGGTAGACTATTGTGTGCCCCAAAGAGAGATTGTATGCCAAAGTTACAACCCCGAGAAGTTGATGTTCCTAATTACCCCATCAGGGCCCATAAGCCTTTGGCGCTTTAAGGTTTCTCATTGTTTATTCATGAGAAAAGGTCTCAAAGCCTCATTGTGACACAATTTAGGTGGTGCATAATCGTCACATCCCTTCTTAGAGATAAGTTTCCATTGTTTGAGCTAGTTTCTTTCTTTTTGTATGTACAGAGTTTCATCATTTCTATTTATTGCTTGAACTTTAGTTTCGTTGTATCTCTCTGTTTTTGTTTTAAATTTGTATTTCGTTTCATTCCTTGATAAATAAAGATCATTCATGATTTTAGGGTACTATTCATAACAAATTTATCTTGATGAACATACCCAATAGGGTATTAATGCATGTGGGACAATTTTATGTTTGGTGTTTGCCAAAGTTCACAAAGGCCCAACATAAAATTGTCCCATATGAATGAATACCCTATTGGGTATGTTCATATATAATAACACTTCATAACCATAATATTCAAATTGTGGTACCATTCATTTATAAAATGAAATATGATCTACAAATATAAGCCAAGAATACTTCTAAAAAAACCATATAAAGCGCATGTTGGTAACAAGTCTTGACTAGGGTTTTTATACTAAAATAGAAACATAATTTTATAAATCCCCTTCTCCTATTATCAAATAAAATATATAACTAATATAGTAATTGTTTCAAAAAATAGAATTCAATCATGGGTTTTAATAGCTTACAAGCTTGTTCAACCAATTTACAAGTAACAATTAGGGATGGTTATTTTTCATATCCATTTATACACGTGCAACATTACCCAACTGACAAGCACCCAATTTGGACTCTTCCCAGCACTAATTTAGGACCTTTTTTCATATCTTTTTCCCATTTTCACCTCACAACAACAACATTTTTCCCATTTGAATGCATTTTGGTCAAGGTAAAATTATTCTCTTAATATGTGATTTTATTGCTTATTCTTATGGGTTTAAGGAGACAATTACCTTTATATTCCAACCAATCATATTCAGAAGGAATATATGCACATGTACCTTCATAAAGGAGTAGGATATAGGTGTTACAATTCACCATGGATAGTTATTATATCTCCTTGTTGCTAGGTGTTGCAACTCCATGTTGTTAGGTGATAGAACTCTTGGTTAGCAAGTGATACAACTCAAAGTTTTTAGGTGATGCAACTCCCAATTGACATATGTTACCACTCCCTATTTCTGGCTACAACGACTCATCATTCCAGTGTAGTGTTGCAATTATAGAGTTCTATGATTATAAGTTGTTGGCAACCATGTTGCGACTCTGAGTTAATGACACTCATGTTGCAACTATGATTTGATGACACCCATGCTACAAATCTAAGCTAATGGAACTTGTGTTACAATTCCAATGATGATAACACTCACGTTGTGGCTCCTCGTTGCTACAACTCTCCCGAGCTTTGTTGTTGAGGCTCACTCTAGAAGCACTTCTTGCAACTCTTAGTCAAGTGATTTCTCATGAAAATTTATAAAATTATTATAAGGTGTCATCTTAACTGTAAAACTATCCCCAAAAAAGCACCCAAATCAGTCATCCAAAAAATCTCATAACCCAAGAAAGTGACAGGGGAAATTCATTGCTCCACAAGGAAAGTGTAACCTAGTTTTCACTTGTCACATAACTTATCAAATTAGCACGTGCCAGACTTTTTATCTTCTAAAGGAAATTAATTGTAAATGGATGGAACAATTATACTTTCATGACTTTGTAATGAAATCTTAACATAGTTTATATCTTTTTATAAGTAAGACAACCATATCTGAACCAAAGAGTGAATCAATTATTCAGAATTTGAGATCTAGAATTTTGAGAGACTCACTTAATCTGTATTTGTAATTTAATTTGTATTACAAGTATATGTTTCTTTCCATAAATGGTGTATTCATTGGCTAACACATTTTTATTTCTTTAATTAATGCCTTGTATAAGGAAGAAGTGCATCCTCCTTGATCTGGTATGCCTCTGATACCAACATTATCCAAGATCTTTTCTTCGGTTGATGTTAGCATAATTACATGAACTAATATGTAAAAAAAACGTGCAAATAATTAAAGAAGAAGCAACATAAAATGTGACCATAAATACAATCCATAAAAAAATTTGGTAATAGAGTTCATCCAATGTGGACTACGTTTTTGGTCCCTGCTTCAATAGTGGGGAGGCCTCTTCATTCATCTCAACAAAAATGAAACTGAGTACATGGAAAAATACATCATTATACCTAGAATCCTGGGAGTGACTTGAAGTTCCACTTGATCTAGGTGGATATTAGTGGTCACCTGCCTATTCCACTTGGACCACCACCATTTCTTCTTTCATTTTCATTAATTGTAGCACAATTTATTATTTTTGGCAGTTTTTCGGGTCCTGAACTTCCAGAACTGTTTTGAGGTGATGTTTTTTTGGAAAACAGGAAAAATTGTTGCCCATAATAGGGATTTGTAGTTGAAAGTTGTATTCCTCAAATAGATATTTGTAACAAGGTATTTTACATTTCAAACAGAAGTCGTATGTCAAAGTTATGACCCCACGAAGTTAATGTACCAATTTACCCCAACGGGTCCCTCAGACTTTTGGCGCTTCATCTCATGGGGTTAGGTTTTTGGATGTTTAGGGATTTTGATTGTTCTCTATAATAAATAGGTCTTCGAGCCTCATTGTAACACAATTTAGAAGAAATGTAGCCATTATATCTCTTCTCAGAGAAAGCTACCATTTCCTAATCTATTTTATTTCCATTCTGCATGTAAATAGTTTTCAGTACTTTGTTATTAAAAAAATGAAGTTATGTTTTCGTTGTATCTTTGTGTTTCTATTTATATCTCTGTTTCATTTCGTTCCTTCATAAATATGGATCACCACTCCTCAAAACATATAAATTACAACACCAACAATTCTATCTCGTCCTTCTGAGAATTTTGCCTGTAAACATGACCCACTTATGAAATATGCATTGTTTTATTGAAATTCGTTCCAAGAAATTTATGAAATATGAGTTTTTATGCCATCATCTCTGAGATCTACTACTCAAATCTCCAATTTTACTGCACCATTGAAGTCCTCATGATATTCTAAGTAAAATGAGTGTAAACTTAGTTATATCCTGGCAGCGTCATCTTTGGGCCCCCTAAAGAATCTTCAAGATTCCACAACAACATAAAAACGGGAATATTTTGGGAATATTATAGGGAATATTTCCCTAGAATATGCTCTTGATAACTACACCCATAGTGTTCCATGGAGTCTAAATTTCACTGTCCACTCTAGGTTCCAATTCGTCACCGTTCCACTCCACCCATCTGTTGTTGGTCGAAGACTGCAAGGGGTTTTCGATTAAGGTCTCGATGAAGATTTCAAAGCCCATGGTGGGCGAAGTGGTTGGGGAATAGTATAAAAGGTAATTTTTTGGAGGTCGGTCGGGGGTTCAAAACCTACCAAACCCAATTTTATAATTTGTTTATAAATAAATAACCATTGTTCTTATATAAAACCATTGGTCAAAACCATTTGCAAACTACCGATTCATATATCTATAGGAATATATTTAAACACCACCAAACGATGTTTGAATTTCACTATCGAGACGACCTAACATATATGGTTTAAAAAGCCCAAACGTTATAACAATCATCAAGTTTAAAATTTTGTCGTTGATTGTTGCTTGTATTTATCCGCTAGTTCGATTATTATAACTAATAGTTATTTTAGAACTCCTCCGTTTGAATTTTTAACCTCTTGCGTTGACTAACCTCCAAACATTAACAATAAATGTTGTTTCAATATTGTTGATAATATAACCATTGGAAAACAACGACAAGCATCACCCATCACCATTCGTTGTTTGACCAAAATGTCGCCATATTGTTGCTTGACTAGGAATTTTTGGCCATTCTTGCGGTGCCATGTGGCACCATCCCATTGGGACACATGGAAGCACCTAATTTTTCCACTTCAACTACCTCAAAAGTTAGCAGATGTCGCCTATTTGGTGGTTCCTCGAAATTTATCCATGATTAAAACCTCCGCTATTTTTGTCAGGCCTCCACAAAATTTGGCTAGACTTCCAGACTAGAGATGCTCCAAATTTATCTGTTGCCTTGTTAAATATTTTATTTTAGCTAAGTTTGACCATAACTTTTATGAGGCATAACTTCCACATATGAACTCGGATTGAGGCGCCATTTGCGCCATTAGAAATCTTATGACAAGCTCTTCAATCTGGTCCTAGTTTTGTTGAGATTAAAGGACTTTGATTTTTGAGCCATTAGGGATCCACCTAGATCATTTGTCCCCACTAAAGAAATTTTGGTCCTCGAAAAGTGTAAAAAATACTACAATCCCAATTTGCATAAAAAATGTCTCTGTCATGTCTCCTTTCCTTTTCTTCACCTTTGTACTTTAGAACTAGGAATGATGAAGTTGACACCTATATCCATATCCAAATTTGTAGCTTCCAATACATGTTCAACTTGCAAGATTCCAAATAAGACCATACTTTCCAAGAGTTTGTAACAAACTCATTGTCAAGTTCTACAACAGAAACCATACCCCATGCTATCCAACCAAATGTTAAAATATCACAATGTTGCATTCATAAGTGATGTTATACACATTATCACTTTTACAATCATTTTCGCAACTGTGATTTACAATGATGGTCAAACTCAACTACTTAAAATGATACCCATATATTACATAACTAGGCCAATGGGATTTATTCTTGTAGTTGGCTTCCTTGTTGAACTACTTCATCAGTCAGTTTCTTCATAGATGCTTTCATATGCTCTCTGTCCTTCTTTGGGCATAGCTCTAGATGGAGCTTCCAACATGTGACTCATTGATGTCTACCCTTTTTGAAATATATGCAATGGTTCTTCTTCCTTTATACTTTCTTTATGTGGAGAGGGATCCTTATGTCATGAATCCTTCATGTTTGACGTAACCTTCCCTGAACGGGTGTCTCTGGTGAGAATCTGGTGAGGAGAGCTTGCCTTAGCTCTTCCTCTAAAATTCTCACCTCCCTTTAGAGATGACCTAAAATCACAACAACTAAAATTTTCTTATGTAGCCTCAACTTGCATTGATTCAGACTCCCTTGCTTCTACTGCTTTGGAATGTCTTTCAAATGCACCAAAATCATGATCATAGTGAGAACATGAAACTAAAGAATAACTAACATTGTTTAAATCCAATTTCGATTCTGGAGTGGGTGATGATGGCTTCGCTAAGCCTTCACTTCAATTCAATTTTTCGAAGGCCTCTTTCGTGGCTTGTAATTGAAGCTACAATCCTTGCTTCTCCTATTCTTATTTTTGTAGAAGTCTTCTCAGTTCAACATTCTCTTCTTGAATGTTGTGGTGATGACAATTTTAATAATGAGAGGAAGATGAAGAAGAAGAAAATTCACTTGAAGATGGAGATGGGGGTTCTCCTTCATTTACCAAAGCATTTTCCTTTTCTTTCTCTTTCTTCTTCTTTTACTTCTTTTACACTCTCTTCTCCTAATATGCAAACAATTTATCTATCATGTATGCCATCCCGTAGAAATATTGATAGAAATATTTTTCATTCACCATTTTCCTTCTTCGTGTTGCACGTCCAATCTTTGGTTATCATTCACACTCACAATTCAAATCAACAAGAAGACCACTCTAATACCAAAAATTATCTAGTATGCCTATGATACCAAGATTATCCAAGATTTTTACTTCGGTTGATGTTTGTTAGGTCCATATAATAGTAGTGCATACCCCTTATTATTATTCTTAGTGTACCCCCCTTATTGTTATTTGTAATGTAGCGCCCATATTGTTATTGTTGTGCCCCACAGAAGCACTCTATATTTATTGTTGTTCCCTTACATTAGCATTGTTATGTATGCTCTGATTCTATTGTGACCCTTTACACTAATATATATATATATATCTACAGAGAGAGAGAGAGAGAGAGAGAGAGAGAGAGAGAGAGAGAGAGAGAGAGAGAGAGAGAGAGAGAGAGAGAGAGAGAGAGAGAGAGAGAGAGAGAGAGAGAGAGAGAGATGAGGTCTTGTCATGTGTATAATCCAAGAATTTTTCATTTATGTGATGTAAAGGAGGTTTCCCTCTCAAAGAGACTAATTTTCAAGTCGTTGATCTATCTTTTCTCCCGTTTTGTGATATAGTTACAAAACATTTGGTATCAGAGCTTTGGATTCTAGGTTTTTTTTTCTTCAAACATATCATCTTGAAATTTTTTCTATAACATTTTTCCCACGTGGCTTAAGAAACTGAAATTTCAACCAAGTATATCAAAATTCATGGTGAAATTTATGTAAAAATTTCAGATCTTGGTTCACTATATTTTCTGAGATATGGTCCAAAGAAGTTATGATTTTTGGAGGATCTAGAATTCAATCTCAAACAAGGTTGAAGGTCGAAACAATGACATGGCATTTTGTACTAGTTAGCTCTACTGAACCAGTCCATAACTAGGACATTGCGAGAGATTGAGCATAAATTTATCTCGAGGAGTCCAATCTCGATTTGACTTATGACATTGGAAAGAAGACTCAGGGGGCTACCACAGTACAAAATTTCAGACATTGGAGATTCAAAATTACAGAGTTACAACCATTTCACGATCAAGCTCCTAAAAGCAATAAAAATGTGTGTATTTTTTTAAAAAATTGCATAAATTTTGTTTCAAAAATCAGTTTGAAGTGATTCCAAGGGAATATTGAAGCATAGATTGCAATACTGGGTTCTAAAACTCCTCCCAAACAAAATAATTATACACCCATTAATCCCTTAGAAAGCTCTACTATGACACATGAAGAGTAATAATTTCAACATGATATATCAAAATTATGGGACCAAGTGCAAAACATTTCTCTCTCATAAAGAGAAACCAACTATGAACTAAAAGGGGACATGGATGGCTTAAAAGGAGGCATGGAAGGTTTAAAAGCCGATATGGGAATTTTTTGAGTATATATGGACATGATGAATGTCAAATTGGAAGGATTGGAAAATTTGTTGCAAGAAAGGCCTTCCAGTGGTGACAAGGTAATCAATGAAATTCATGATGTGGAAAAAAGGAATACGAATTATGATTTTAGATACTCTAATGTTGGGTTTCAGACCCACCACATTCCAAAGATTGACATGAGGAAATTTGATGGCAAGGATATGGTAACATGGATACTACATATGAGCAATTCTTTGATTTACATGAAGTGGCACACACACAACATGTATGCATTGCATCTTCATATTTATAACAAAATCAATTTGTGTAGTATCAATGGATTTATTCTTGTAAATCAATTGTCACTAGGACAAATTTTGTGGAAGAATGAGTAGCACATTATGAGGATACAAATAACAATACCTTCTTTAGCTAGTTGATAAATATCAAACAAAATGGTTCAATGGTGAAGCACATTGAGGACCTAAAAATATTGAATACCAAGGTAAATGATATTCCAGAGGAGCATAGGATTGATGTCTTCATAGGGACTTTAAAGGATAGCATCCAACATGAGTTTCACCTTTGGGAACTTGATTCATTCGAGAATTCATTCAAGGTGGCAAGAAAAGTTTAAAGCAAAATTATGGAAATAAGGAATAATACTACTCACAACTATAAAGATGGAAGTGTTGTTGCTCCTAGCCTCCCACAACCTACCCAAGGTTGACACCACAACAACTGGAGGAAAAAATATAAAAGGGTCTTTGTTACAGTTGTGATAGAAAATACAATAAGGGTCATCAGTATGATAAGAATAAATTATTTTACATAGATTGTGAATAGGAGGAAGAGAAGGAACAAGAAACATAAAAAAAGAGGATCTATACAAGGAACCAGCCCCAAATAAATAAGAAATAAATCCGACCATATCTTGCAATGCATTGGCAAGAATTACCACTCCTAAAACTCTTAAGATAGAAGGATATATCAAGAAAAAAAGGTAATAGTGTTGATCGATTCTAGTAGTACCCATAATTTTATTCATTGTAAGATAGATGAGGAATTGAATTTCTTTCTATATCCTGCACCAAAGTGTCAAATGATGGTTGCAAATGGATAAAATATAAATTTCTCAAGGAAGTATCATCATATCTATCTAACCATGGGGGACTATGTATTGAATAGTCCAATGTTTTCTGTTCCAATGGATGGTGTTGATGTTGTATTATGAATCCAATGGTTACAATATTTGGGGATGATAGCTTTTAATTTTCAAGAACTTATCTTGAAATTTTCCTGGGAAGGAAAGAAAATTGAAGTAAGGGTAACAATAGGGAAACTAGGGAATATAATCAACTCTAATGGCATTACAAATATTTTGAAGAAACAACAACGAGGCATAATTGCACAATTATTCTTAGTAAATAGTGAAACATTGAAATCATCCATTTATCCAGATCTCCAAAGAACCTTGGACAATAATTCAAAGGTATTTGAGACTCCCAAAGGCATCCCACCTATTTTTGATCATGATCATGCTATTCATTTTATTCCATGAAGTGTTCCTCCAAACTTCAAGCATTACAAATATCCCTATGCCCAAAAGGGTTAAATTTGTCTTATGGTTCCAGAAATTCTAGAGGACAATATAGTTCAACCTAGACAAAGTTCTTTCTCTACTCCAGTAGTATTGGTGCACAAGAATGATGGATCATGGCATATGTCTATGGATTATAGGGAGCTCAACAAGCTCACTATTAAAGATTAATTTCTCATTCCTTTCATTTATGAATTTTTGGATGAATTACATGGAGAATTTTACTTTACCAAGCTAGATATTCATTCAGGATATGATCAAATTAGAATGAAGACTAGAGACATTATGAAAACAAGAAGTAGAACTCATGAAGGTCATTATGATTTTTTGGTTGTGCCTTTTGGAATTACTAATGCACCTTCCACATTTCAAGGTTTGATGAATTCCACTTTCAAAGCCTTCCTTAGAAATGTTGTGTTAGTATTATCTGATGATATACTAATCTACAACAAGTCTTGGAAGGTTCATGTTTAACACGTTGGCAAGGTGATCAAACTATTGGAGGAGAAACAATTATATGCAAAAACCTCCAAATGTTTCTTTGTAGTATAGGAGGTGGAATATTTGTGTCATATTGTATCTCATGAGGGTGTTAATGTAGACCATAAAAAAATCAAATCCATTAAGGAATGGAAAATCCCCACAACCCTAAAGCATATTTGATGATTTCTCGAGTTGACGGGGTATTATCGCAAGTATGTTAAGAACTATGGGAGAATAGAAGCATCTCTAACAACAATACTGAAGAAAGATTCATTTTATTGGACTCCAGAAGCAACTAAATCCTTTGAACATATTAAAGAGGGAATGTGCCAAACATCGGTCTTAGCTACACTAGACTTCAAAAAAACCTTTATTGTGGAATGTGATGCCTCAGGAAATGGAATTAGTGTTGTTTTGATGCAAGAAGGAAGACCCATTTATTTTGAAATTCATTCAATAAAGGGAAAGTATTTACACAAAACTATTTATGAGAAGAAATGTTGGAAATACTGCATACACTAAAGAAATGACAACCTTACCTAATGGGAAGACACTTCAAGGTACAAATGGATCATGATAGTCTTAAATAATTTTTGGAAAAAAAATTATCTTCAGAAGAGAAATAAAAATGTGTCACAAATATATTGGGTTATGACTTTGAAATCATATACAAAAAGGGAATCAAAATGTTGTTGTAGATGCACTCTCAAGAAAGGGTGAGGATGTGGAAGCATTTCTCTGTGTCATTTCTATTATCCAACCTCATTGGATAACCGAAGCAAGGAATGAGTGAAAGAATGACAAAGAGGTGTGGACACTCATTCAAAATTTGCAACAAGATCCCGATACCTCTAATACATTTATCTGGAAAAATTATTCATTAGGGTACGAAGATCGCTTATATATATGTAAGAATTCTCAACTCAAACAAAAGATTATTTTTGAATTGCACACCTCCCCCTTAGCAGGGCACTCAAGATTTTTTTTAAATTACCATAGGGTCTAGAAGGAATTTTTTTGGGATGGCCTTAAATCTGATATTCATAATTTTGTGGAAGAATGTTTGGTTTTCCAACAAAATAAAGTTGAGACAATTAAGACCCTGGGTCTATTACAACCTTTAGTAATTCCAAGTCAGTGTTGGGGGGATGTCTCAATGGATTTTATCACAGGTTTACTGAAGTCTGAAGGAAAGAGTGTCATCATGGTGGTAGTTGATAGACTTAACAAGTATGATTGTAAGTGAAAAAAGATCCCATTTTCACTAGAAATTTTTGGACGAAATTATTTTCTTGTATTGGTACTCAATTAGCTCATTGCTCATCTTATCCTCCTCAATCTGACAAGAAATCTGAGATAGTGAACAAATATTTGGAAGGATATCTTTGTTTCTTTGCATCTGATAAAAAACATAATGGGTGAAGTGTTTATCGTTGGCTAAATGGTGGTATAAAACTTCCTTCCATACTGCAACAAAAATAGCCTCATTTATGGCACTTTATGGATATCCACCATCCATCACATCATATTGAAGAGAAAATTATAAGGTTCAAGAAGTGGAAGATCACATCTAACATCAACAACAAGCTCTCCAACTCTTAAAGAATAACCTCACTATGGCACATAATTGAATGAAACAATAAGAATATCAACATCGTAGTGAAAGAAGTTTAGGTGATTGGGTATTTTTCCGGCTACAACCATACAAAAAATGTCCCTCAAGCAAGCTAAGAAGGATAATAAATTATCTTTGAGTACTATGGTCCTTATAACGTGTTGCAAAACAATGGTACTCTGGCATACAAATTAGAGTTTCCTGAATCTTCTCGAGTACACCCAATTTTCCATGTTTCATGCTTAAACAAGGTTATCAGTGATACGCTTCCAGTTAAAACAATATTTCCAGAACTTGACCAAGAAGGAAAAATCATACTAGAGCTTGAAGCAGTCATGGAAAAAATAACCCAACAACTACAAAATTTATCAATTTTAAAGTATCTCATTAAGTGGAAGAACTTACCCGCTGAATATTCCACATGGGTTTTATACAGAAGAATCCATAACTACTTAAGCATTGAGGACAACACTTTTTTTTGGAGGAGAGGGGCATGTTAGGTCCCTATAATACTAGTGTAGCCCCTTAATTCTCAATGTTAGTGTGACCCCTTATTGTTGTTATTAATGTAGCCCCCATATTGTTATTTTTGAGCCCCATAGAAGCCCACTATTGTTATTATTGTGCCTTTATAACATTATTATTGTTATGTAGGCTCTCATTATATTGTGATCCCTTAGAATCCTATATATAGTAAGTATGTCATGTAATTTGTATCATCCAAGAATTTCTCATTTATGTAATGTAAAGGAGGTTTCCTCCTCGAAGAGGCTAATTTTCAAGTTGTTGATCTATCTTTCTTCTATTTTGTGTTCTGGTTGCATAACAATGTTAGCAAAATTGCATGAAAGAGAATGTAAAAACCATATGTGAAAATTATTAAATAAGAAGCAATATAAAAGGAGAGCATAAAGATAATGCCCACAAAAGTTTGATAACAGAGTTCGTCCAATGTAAACTATGTTTCGATGCTCTGCTTCAAGAGTTTGAATGCCTCTTCATTCATCTCATCAAATTGAAAATGAGTACATGGAAAAATACATCATTATACCTCCAACCCTCGGAGTGACTTGAAGTTCCACTACTCAAAACAAAACAATTACAACAACAACAGATTTATCTCGTCCATTTGATGCTTTTGACTATAAACATGACACACTTCTGAAAGACGCATTTTTCTCTCAAACTTTGTGCCAAGAAATTAATGAAATATGCAGGTTTATTACATGGCCTCTAAGATTTTCTACCCAAATCTCAAATCTGACTATGCCATTGAACCCTTCTGAAATTATGAGTAAAATGAGTATAAACTTAGCTATATTTTGCCAAAATCATCTCTGGACCCCCAAGACAATATTCAAGTTTACATAAGAACATCAAAAGGGGAATGTTCTATGGAATATTACCTTGGAATATGCTCTTGGGAACCATGCCCATAGGGTCTGAATTCTGCCCTCTGCTCCCAGTTTCGATTCATCATCATTCCACTCCAATTGTACATTGTTGGTCGAATGACTACAAGGGGTTTTGTATTGAGGTATCGACGGAGATTTCAAAGCCCATAGTTGGGCAGAGTGGTTGGAGGATGGCATAAAAAGTAATTTGTTGGAGGGTCAGTTAGGGGTTCAAAACCCACCAAACCCAATTTTATAATCCGTTAACAAATAAATGATCGTCGTTTCTATATAAAACCATTAGTCGAAACCATTTGCAAGATTCTAATTCATATATCCACTAGAATATATTTAAAAACTACCAAATCATGTTTGAATTTTAGTGTCAAGCTGGCCTAATATATATGGTTTAAAACAACTGAACTTTATAACAATCTCCAGATTTAAAATCTTTCCATTAACTGTTGTTTGTATGTATTCGTTGGTTGGATTATTATAACCACCAACTATTTTAGAACTCCGCCATTTAAAATTCAAACCTCTTGTGTTGACCAATCACCTAATGTTAACAATAATACTTTTGCAATGCCATCAGTAATATATTCGTTGGCAATATTTAAACCATCAGCTACCAAAATTGTTACGTGCGACGGTCGGCTTGTGTTATATATTTAGTAACGATAATTGTCTCCCATCACCATTTGACCTAAATGTTACTATATTATCACTTCAATGGGTCTTTTTCGCCATTATTTGGGTACCACATGGTAACACCCAAATTTTCCATCTCAATTGCCTCCAAAATTAGTAGATACTGCCATATTTTGTGGTTCTTCCAAATTTATCCATGGCTAAAACCTCTACTATATTAATTAGACCTCCGCCAAATTTGGCCACTATTATGGCCATACTTCCAAATTGGAGATGCTCCAATTGTATCTAGCACCCTGCTAAATCTGTCATTTTAGCCAAGTTTGGCCATAACTTTAACTAGGGATAACTTCCACATATGAACTCATATTGAGGCATTAATTGTGTTGTTGGAAAGCTTGCGACGAGCTCTTTGATATGGTCCTAGTTTTACTAATATTCAAGGAATTTTATTTTTGAATGGTATTAGAGATCCAATTTGATCAATCCTTAGCCAGGTATTGTTTATACATTATAGTATAGCTTTAGTTTTAATTGCACTTTTTTGTTTCCAATAATTCCTCTATTTATCATATTGTTGCAACTATGATTATATTATTTACATGTTATTGAAACTTTGATTCTATTATTTACATATTGCTACAATTCTAGCATTTAATATGGTTATTTACAGATTGTTGTAACCCTTGAATGTATAGACAATTGTAACTCTTCTAGATCTAACACGTGGTTTGGTTATTGCTGCCAATTGCATACAATTATATTTGTAGATTAAATATTAGATTAATTTCGCAACTCACACTATTGTGGATCTACAATTACATTACATTACCTTTTTTGTAGGTTTAACTAATTACTCTATTTTCAAAATTA
Organism: Pinus albicaulis; assembly: GCA_034641835.2. Classification (NCBI taxonomy): domain Eukaryota; kingdom Viridiplantae; phylum Streptophyta; class Pinopsida; order Pinales; family Pinaceae; genus Pinus; species Pinus albicaulis. The sequence goes on along the minus strand of CM076578.1, from coordinate 1,300,111,470 downwards.
CTTTTTGGTTTACCTTTTCTTCGAGGATCACAATTGCCTTTATGGCGTGATTATTTATAACACATATTGGCTTGAATCCATTATAGCTTGTGGTTTGGTACATATTTGATTAGATATTTCATTTCATGTACATTTCTATTACATATTTTAATATCATCTAAAAAACTTGAACAAGGTACCTTCTATTGCTAGTTTGTAGAATTTCCTACAAGTGTGCTCTTTAATTTCTTACAAAGTGTGCTCTTTAATTTCCTACATGAGTGGTTTTTATTGCAAGTTTGGTGTGGATTTATTCTAGTGACTTGCGAAAACATATTGATATATTTCAATATTTCACTAGCATACAGAGTGCACAACAGTTCGCAAGTTCCATACAATCCTTAGTTGATAATTAACTTCACAAACTTTTGGTTGTATTTATGAAAAAATAAAATGTAAGTAAAAGAGCCGTCACTAGCCTCATGTGACTATAAATAATTTCAAAGATATATGTAGAGAAATACATAGCATTTATGCATCTAACCAAAAAAAAATATGTATATCTTACCATGTTGGGAAAAATATTGAGAGGGGGGGGGGGTGGGGGGTTGAATCAATATTTACAAGAATCACACACTTTTACTTTCTTTTAATGATTTCTATACACAACTTTGACTAGTCCAACTAGCATATGTACGCGGTTATCTTAAATGAAACTTGTGTATACTAAAATATTTAGAAACATTACTTAGCCTAGTTCATCATTTATGCATCATACATTTAAGCAGTAAACATGTGCAGTAATAACATAATAAATCACCACATGAGGATATCACACATGAACACCAAAATTTAAGGTGGAAACCCAAGTAAGGAGAAAACCACCGTTGTTGTTGTCTTTGTCTTCAATATTTATTAAATATAAAATTGCTTACAATTTTGTACTGATGCAGACTCATGTCAGTACGTAGGCACCCACCTGCAGAAGGTTGAAACCTTCTCTCATTCTCCAGCTGCTACTGGAAGGGAGATCCAACCCCCTGATCTCATTAAAAAACCACTGCTGGAAGGGAGCTACAACCCCCTGAACTTATCACCAGCTTCTACTAGTAGGAATATTTGACTTCAATACTAAAGGCTTCAACCTTTAGAACCACTGCAGACCACGTTTCATAAATTTTCACACTGAATCCAACAACTTCAACACAACGTAGATCAACACCAATAGCCACAAACCAATCTTTAAACAAAACGGTGAGATCACTGTAGCTAAATCACAACAATAAACCCAGACTTCTGAATTAACATGCATAATCAACTTCAACCTTGATCATTCATAAAACCAAATGCATACGCTACTTTACTTACTGCAACCTACATATATACGCATTTTCCTATCGATGAAATTGTGTATAGATCTTTATATACTAAATTTAGGAATCTGATCAGACTTAGAACAGATCATAGAAATTTAGGCATACTTTTTCATATTTAGAGAACCCTTATTCAGTTAATAACATCCATCATATTCAATCACCCAGTCACTGATCATATTTATACATAATCAACTAGTAGCATAAAAAATATTCAAACAATCCAGATCTATATGAAGAATTCATTGTTAGACAATAGAAATGATCAGACATTTTCTTCAGCAATCTTCAGAAAAACCCTAACTTCCATGTGCACTTTTGCTAAAACGAACCCATGTGTATATGCGCTTTCACCGTGACAAAGCAGCGCATAGATATGTAAATATCTAGGACTGCGTAAAATTTCAAATCAACATGCTTACTCAGATCATACCCTTCACTTCAACAAACATGTGCCAGATCACAAATCTAAACATATCACAAAAAAATCAAGAAAATATATAGTCATTTCAGGTATAGAGATCTTGATCCATCATAGGTGCATCATTATTTCAGATCTATTAATAAGTTGTAAACCATTCCATGCAGATTTACTTCAAAGTGAAGTATTCAATAAATACACATTCACATGCACTACTTTTCACTATGATCTTCTTCTCCTTATATAGTTTGAGCCTTAGATAATACCATGAGCCAAAATCACACAAGTGTCGATGGTATTCTTGAACGGAATCAAATAGAAGGCACAACACTCAATACTGTGGGCTAAAACCATGGTAAGGACCCATGGTATCATAAACTCAGTGCATAAATACATATGCGACTTGGATTCTTCGTACCCACGTGTATACACGACTTCTCTTCACCAAAACTGTGCATACGCTAATTATGGATGTATACATGGGTTTCCTTCATCAATCCTACGAGTATACACAGGTTGCCTTCATCAAACCCGTGTATACAATTTGAAACATTACCTTTATCATTTCTCTGTCACTGACTGGAATTCCTTTCTATGTCACATCTGAACTAACCTGTAGATACATCATTTTTACATATTTAACAAATATATTTCTATCAAAAGGCAACTCATCGAGTAGGTTGCAGTCAAGGACAACATATTACATCATAATGAAAACAATCTTCCCCTTTGGACTTGATGGCAACCATGATGGTGTTTGATCACCACAACTTGTAGATAAACACATCAAGCATAAACATCAAGTTAATATCCCCCTTTGACATCAAGAGCAAAGGGCAAACCGATACAAGAATGTCGAGATCTGCGTTACACTATACAGATCATACTCCCCCTGAACACATGCTGAAGCTTCAAAAAAGATTTTCAAGACTCTAAAACCTTTCCTATCACCAAGGACACATACATACATGAATTTCCAAACCAGGAGGGGTTAGATATTTGACTCAACTACCCAAGCAAGTGGGTTTACATTATTGACTCAAGTACATAACCAAGTGGATTTACAATTTTGGAAAAGTCCATACATGACTGAATATGACAATTTATACATCACAGGTATCGACATGGCCCTTACAACAAATTTTAGATATGACTCTTATAACCAAGACCAAAGGACCTCAAGAGAGATATCATAATTCAACAACCAACATAATGCCAATAATGCATTATAATCTGCAACGCTAATGCTCCCCTAAACCTGTGCATCCTCAACATTTTCAACAACCAATTCATCAAAGCATCTTCATCAAGCAGATAAATATCAAGGAAAGGAAATGTAAGTTGAACACCATAACCGTAGATTGAACGCATCAACACCTGAGCAACAGAGCCAAACCATATATGTCAGAAACATGGCGAAGACTGTTCAGATGGCTGACCCACATAATTTTATGACAGGAGATCCATACGCAACTATACACGACTAGGCTTCATGCAACTTGCGTACCGAATTTAATCTTCTGAAATAAAAAATATTTGATAATTGAGGCAGATACAACTCCCAACTTTAGTCTGAGATATTCAAATGCTTCTCTGGGAAGAGGTTTAGTAAATATGTTAAAAACTTGTTCTTTGGAAGGAACATACTCCAATTTAACCTTTTTCTCAAGCACTTGTTCTTGTAAAAAGTGACACTTTTTAGGAATGTGCTTGGTTTTGGAATGCATAATAGGATTTTTCAAGATACTGATGGCATTTGTATTATCACATAGGATGGATATGGGAGGAGAAAATTTAATTTGAATAACTTGTAATGTTTGCATCATCCAAAGGAGTTGTGTGCAACATGATGCAACAACCACATATTCTGTTTCTGCTGTAGGTAAGGCTATGTAACTTTGTTTCTTGCTGAACCAGGATACTGATCGGGGCCCCATATAAAATGCACCACCACTAGTGCTTTTCTGGTCATCAACATTTCTAGCCCACTCTGCATCTGTGTAAGCATGAAGAGTAAGATCAACATTATTGGGATACCATAGACAAAAATCTTGAGTTCCTTGTATATATTTGAATATTACTTTTACGACCTGAAGATGTGACTCTTTTGGATTTTCCTGGAATCGTCCAACAATCCAAACTGCATGCATGCTATCCAGTCTAGTCCCTGTTAGATAGAGAAGACTTCCAATCATAGATCTATACTCTAGTTGGTTTACCATGGGAGAATCATCATGAGAACTGAGGTTACATATGGTCACCATTGGATTGCTCACAAGTTGCAGTCTTCCATCCCATACTTCTTCAGGATTTGTTTGATATATTTTGCTCGTGAGAGAAAGATGCCATCTTTTTCCTGTTGCACTAGTAAGCCAAGAAAATATGTTAGCTCCCCAAGTAAAGAAATTTCAAATTTATGTTGCATAACAGAAGAAAATTATGACTCATGGATTCTTCATTACTCCCAAAAGTGATGTCATCAACATAAACAACAATTATTAATAGTTTATCATTCTCAATTTTTGTGTATAATTTATTGTCTACAGATCCTTTTGTGAAACCTTGTTGTTGAAGATATTTGTCAAGACGATAGTACCATGCCCGAGGAGCTTGTTTTAGACCATATAGGGCCTTTTTAAGTTTGCAGACAAGTTTTTCATCATTTCCTAGAATTAATCCTTCTGGTTGTTCTATATAAACTTTTTCTTCTAGATCTCCATTGAAGAAAGAAGATTTTACATCCATTTGATAAACCTTGAATTGCTGAAAACTTGAAAATGCAAGAAACATTCTTATGGCTTCAACTCTGGCTACTGGTGCAAATGTTTCTTCAAAGTATATACTTTCTTGTTGAGCATACCCTTTACAAACAAGTCTAGCTTTGTTTCTAATTAAATCTCTGTTTTCATTTAACTTGTTTTTGAATATCCATTTTGTATCAATAAAATTTTTATCATGAGGTCTTGGAACAAATTCCCAAGTATTATTCTTTTCAATTTGATCAAGTTCTTCATTCATGGCCTTAATCCAACATTCATCTTTACTATCTTTATTTACATTTTGTGGTTCAATGGTGGATAAAACTGCTAGATAACTGGGAGATCCTACAACAGTTATTCTTTTTTGTACCTGTGATTCCTTTTCTCCCAAAATTTGAGCTTATGGATGATTCTTTTGAACATACCTAGATGGAGCCTTTTCTCTTTATGATGTATCTTCTTATGGTGCTTCATTAGGTTCTCCTTCTATATTATTGTTATTTGATGAGGGAAAACATTCATCATCATCATCCTCATCTCTTGTTATTTCCCTTTTAGGAGCTGTGAGAGATTCATCAATCACAATGTTAATACATTCAACAATCTTCTGAAGTCTCTTATTGTAGCATTTGTATGCTTTACTTCTAGAAGAGTAACCAAGAAATATTCCTTCATCTGATCTAGGTTCAAACTTGCCAAGTTTTTCGTCATTATTTTTTATATAACATTTTCTTCCAAAAACTTTAAAGTGCTTCACAGTGGGAGTATTTCCATACCAGAGTTCATAAGGAGTTTTATCACTATTTACATGAACATGAGCCTTGTTGATAATATTTACTGTAGTATGTGCAACTTCACCCCAAAAGGTGTCAAGATTCCTAGATTCATAAAGCATAGCACGAGCCATTTGCTGAAATATTCTATTCATTATTTCTGCCACACCATTTTGTCATGGATTTCCAGCTACAAAAACTATCTTTTTATGCCATATTGTTCACATAAATAAAAAAATTCATCTGATATGTATTCTCCTCCTCAGTCAGATCTAAGAAATTTGATTTTTCAATCTAATTCATTTTCAACTAAAGCTTTGAAGGCCTTAAAATTTTCAAATTCTTCATCTTCATGTTTCAATAAACCGTTCAAACACATTCTAGAAAAGTCATCAATGAATAAGATATAGTATTGTTCTCCACGAGGTGAATTTTTCCTTATAGGTCGACATAATTCAGTATGTATAAGTTCAAGAGGCTTACTTGCTAATCCTTCTTTGGCAGTAGATTGAACCCTGGTTTTCTTACCGAACTGGCATGATTTGCATATGGTAATTTCAGGTAGAGTGTTGCTGGGTAGATCACGAACAAATTTGAGCCTGCTTGATTTTCTTATTTGAGAAAATATCGGATGTCTCAATCTTCTGTGCCATAACCAGTTTTCTGTAGATTTACGTAGATAAAATTTCTCTTGGCCACCTTTTAATATATAAATATTTCTTAGTGTTCTTTTTCCTTTTATCACGATATTTCCTATGTCAAGATCACGAACCACGTACTCTTTTGATCAAAATACAACTTCATTTCCTTGATCACACATTTGACTAACACTCAACAACTTATGCTTTAATCTATCAACATACACAACATTGTTAGCTTTACCCTTTTATTTTAGAAAAATAGTTCCTTTACCGTTAATGATAGCAAGAGAGTCATTTCCATAAGTAACATTATTTTCCTTCTCTAATGCATTGTATGAAATAAGTTTAACTTTATCACCTGTCATGCATTTTGAACATCCGCTATCAATGTACCATTGATTTTCTTCTCCTTCTGCAAATAACACTATGTCGCAACTTTCAAACTTTAAGTCCTTCTTTCTCCACACCTTCGAACTTGTGGATATCTGTTCTTTTGGCTAAAGTTTTCTCCTAAATTCAAATTCTTCATGTCCAAAGTTATTGCAAAATGAACATTCAATTTCGTCTTGAAGAGGAGAAAAATTGTTATAAGTATTCTTCTTTATTCCTGTCCCATTTCTTTGCTTTCTTGCTTCTCTGATCATGATGGTTTTGTATGCAACACATTGAGAAGATTTGTGACCAAAATTATGACATGAGAAACATTGTCCATTAAAGAAGAAATTTATGTGATCATAGAACCTTCTAGTGTTGGTTACCTTTTGACTGATATTTCTATTATTATTCATCCTTGAATTTGAATGATCGTGCTTTACTTGGAAATTATCTTTGTTCTTTTTGCTGAGTGACGAAGATTTGCTGGATGGATTTTGCTGCATTTAGATAGCTTGTAGCTAAGGAATTTTCTAACTGAGAAGATTCACCAATATATCCAAGACATGTATTCACAAGAGGAGAGCGTTGAACCTTGATAATTTCATCTAAGGTTTCAGATCCTTTAGCAAATCTAAGATTTACAATTTTTAATTTCTCAATTTGCTTTCTTAGACTTACTATTTCAAATTCTAATTTCTCATTGTGCTTCTCCTTTTCTATGAGTTAATTATTTAGATGATCTATGGCTATTTTGTTCTCTTCCAAGCATATTTTGAGTAGAGTTGTTTCTTCAAGAAAATCATTTTCTTCTAAAGCATCCATAAAAGTATCTTTAGCCTCACTAGTGTCTTTTTAAAATTCCATTAGCAATCTAATATCTTGATCAGATTCACCTTCACTATTTGACAAGCCAATCACTATCTTCATGAGTATAGTAAATTTTTCTATTGGAAAATTGTCTCCTATTCCCTTTTGCTAAATCCTTTCCCTTATCATGATTATCTTTATGGGTACATTTAGTAGCATAATGACCCAGGCTCTCCACAAGCAAAAAAATTGAAAGGAAGCTTACCTCTGAACCTTCCATTTCCAAGTTGAAGTTTCTTTACGAAATTAACCTCATCTTCTACTAATACATACCCTGATTATTTTTGTTCTTCCTCGTCCTTTCCTTTTGTAGTAGTTCTAAAATATGCTTCTTTGAATTTAGACGGACCTCCTTTTCTCATTTCAAAAGAAGTCAGGATTCCATGAAGTTGAACAACAGTAAGAGTTTGTAGATCCTGCTTCTATTCAATAGCAGATACTTTTGACTCAAATTTAGGAGTTATCTTAATATTTTCTCTACTAAAGTTGTGTATCTAATTTATTCACCTAGATTTCTCATACGATTTACGATCTCATCTATACGTAAAAATAAACTAGCAATACTTTCATTTTTATGCATTCTGAGATTTTCATATTGAATTCCGAGAGATTGGAGTTTAGCACTTTTTACCTTCGCATCACCTTCATAGCTCAGAATGATTTTGTCCCATATCTCCTTTGTTGTATTTAACTGCATAACCTTGACAAATTCTGATTCAACTAGGCTTCCTAATAATGCATTGACATCTTTTTCATTAGTTTCATAGTTCTTTCTTGCTACTGGATCTATGGGAACTACAGCTGGATATTGGTATCCAACTTCCATAATTGCCTAAACATCTGCCCCAAGAGACTGAAAATACGATCTTGTTCTTCTCTTCCACAAGCTTAGATTATTTCCGTTAAAGAGCGGTGGTCAAATAGTTGTTGTTCCATCTTGATTGCTCATCTTGGATGATCTTCCTTCTAGCGATCTAATTCCAATTGTTGAGAAAAAATACTAAGAGGGGGGGGGGGGGGTGTGGGGGTGAATTAGTATTTACATTAATCACACTCTTTTAATTTTCTTTTACTGGTTTCTATACGCGACTTTGATTAGTCCAACTAGCGTATGTACGTGACTATCTGAAATGAAAATTGTGTATACTAAAATATTCAGAAACATTACTTATCCTAGTTCATCAGTTATGCATCAGACATTTAAGAAGTAAACATGTGCAATAATAACATAATAAATCATGACACAAGGGCATCACACATGAACACCAAGATTTAAGGTGGAAAACCAAGTTGGGAGAAAACCACTATTGTCTTCGTCTTTGTCTTCAATACTTATTATATAGAAAAATTCTTACAATTTTGTATTGATGCAGACTCATGTTAGTACACAGACACCCACCCGCAGAAGGATGCAACTTTCTCTTGTTCTCGAGCTGCTACTAGAAGGGAGCTCCAACCGCCTGATCTTGTTTACCAGCCACAGTGGAAGGGAGCTACAACCCCCTGAACTAATCACCAGCTTCTACTGGCAAGAGGCTTCGATTTCCATACTAAAGGCTTCAACCCTCAGAACCACCGACAGCCCCAAAGATGTCCTTCTCTTTCACCAAATTTCACTTCATTTCCTTTGTCCTTTATCAGTTGCAGGCTTAAAAGATCAATAGGATTAATTAAAGTCACTTTAGGAATGCATATAATGACTGACTTGCTATATTTTCGTGGTTTTGTTGTTGTAGTAATTTTTGACTAGACTCAGCTACAGAATGCAGCCATTCTGTAGCCAGTCGCCTATTCCGCAGCTATCTTCATGTTTACACAGGTTACAGGTGTCACTTAGAGGAAAAACGCATATGGTTGAATTCTAGACTTCATCTACATCATTCCTTGTCCTCTACGAAGTCTAAGTAAAAATCTCCAAGTGGTTATGCACGTGGAAGAAATCAAAACTAAGAGGTAGACTTCTACCGGGACAAGAACTCTACAGATGTCTTCAGCAAGAGTACGAGGCTTCTACAAGAGTTCTAATTTGATTTTAATTGGGAAAGACACTTATCCCTATTTCTTCTCAAGGGTAGTTATGTATTTCTCTTATAAGAATGACTCGGGAGACCGAGAGACAGTTAGCTAGATTGATGTTTTATTGTTAAGATTGTCCAAGACCGTAATACTTTGTTTTTGAAGCATTCTCCTTTAATGAAAGAAGAGTAGCTTTAATACACGATCTAAAGAAATCTTGAGTAAATTCGTGTGCTAATCCGGTGGTAGAGGGCCCCTACTGCCCGAGAAGCTCTATGCATATTGTTTAGATAAGTAACTTTAGCTCTGTTTCATTCCTAATTTAAGCAGTTTTCTGAACTTTATGTTTTATGCTCACTTACATCGGATGTTACAGCTAGTCTTGTTCTTATGAATTGTTCCAAAATATCACTAACACTGAATGAGATATAGCTATAGTATTTTAGAGATTAGTTGCATTTTAGTTCAGCTGTAATACTCCGGAGGTTAATTGCACTCTAGTTCAGTTCTGTTCACTGTATTTCAAGTTTGATTGATTGCATTCTAGTTCAGTTCTGTTTAATGTATTTTAAGTTTTATTAGTTAGTTTTATTCTAGTTCTGTTGCATTAGACTTCAAGGCCTTCATTATTTACAAACTTCTCTTGTTCTTAATTTCTGTTAATACATCATTATCATAGGAACAAGAATTGGTAATGTCATTTTGAAGTCTTGACTGTTCCGCAATTTCTCATAATTTTACAAACTGCCTCTTTCCAAAACTATTCCAAAAGATTTCTAACCTTTGAATGAGGTTTAATAGTGACATTTTGAGTTGCAGAATGGATTAATTTTAGTGTCATAAGTTAATTTAGAGTAGGGTTCCTTAATATGTTACAGATAATCTTTTCCAAATGTGTTCCAACAAATTTCTAACCATGGATGAGATTTTCTTTGTGATATTGTAGGTTGTTGTTTACTTAGAAGAACTTCATTGCATTAAACTCATCCTTTTCTCAAGTTGTTCCAATATACTTCTAATGAATGAATTGGACTGAGTTCATGTTATGAGTTATTTTTCTTGTCAAGTTTTTCATTTTCTGTTCTTAAGTGCCATACATAGTTTAGAATATATTTTTCTCTGTTTTAGTGTGACCAACAACTTCTCTTTACCAACACTTAGTTCTTTTCCTCTTAGCATAAAAAAACAAAACCAAAAACACCGGAAAAACACTAAACACAACGTATTGGGAAACAGTTGCCTAGGCACATATAGTGCACTTCACTTCAACAGTTTACTAGCCCTGGTTGACAATTTATGACATCAATTTAGGAACACTAAGTTGAACGTACAACCAATCGTAGACCAAGTTTCATAAATTTTCACACTGGATCCAACAACTTCAACACAACATAATTTTTAGATCAACATCAATAGCCATAAACCTATCTTTAAACATAATAGTGAGATCATTGTAGCTAGATCACAAAAATAAACCCAGACTTCTAAATTAACATGCAGAATCAACTTCAACCCTGATCATTCATAAAACCAAATTCATAGGATACTTTACTTACTGCAACCTGCGTATATATGCAATTTTCTGTGGATGAACCTGTGTATATATATTTATATATTAAATTTAGGAATCTGATTAGACTCAGAACAAATCAAAGACATTCAGGCATACTTTTTTTAGATTTACAGAACCCTTATTCAGTCAACAACATCCATCATATTCAATCACCCATTCATTGACCATATTTATACATAATCAACTAGCAAGATAAAAAATATTCAAAAAATCCTGATCTATATGAAGACTTCATTGACATACAACAGAAATGATCAAACATTTTCTTCAACAATCTTCAGAAAAACCCTAACTTCCATACGCACTTTTTCTAAAACGAACCCACGTGTATATCGCTTTCACCATGATGAACCAGTGTATAGATCTATAAATATTCAGGACTGCATAAAACTTCAGATCAAAAGACTCACTCAGATCATACCCTTCACTTCAGCAAACATGCACCAAATCATAGATCTAAGCATCTCACAAACAGATCAAGAAATTGCATAGTCATTTCAGGTCTAGAGATCCTGTTCCATCATAGGTGCATCATTATTTCATATTTATTAATAAACTATAACCCATTCCATGCAGATGTACTTAAAAGTGAAGTATTCAATCAATACACATTCAATTGCACTGCTTTTTACTATGATATTCTTCTCCTTAGATAGTTTGAGCCTTAGCTAATACCATGAGACAAAACCACACAAGTGTCGATGGTATTCTTGAACGGAATCAAATAGACGACAAAATACTCAATACTGTGGGATAAAACCATGGTAAGGACCCATGGTATCATAAACTCAGTGTGTAAGTACATTTACGACTTGGCTTCTTTGTACCCATGTGTATACACGACTTCTCTTCACCAAAACTATGTATACACTAATTATGTATGTATATAGGGGTTGCATTCATCAAAGCTGCAAATACATTTTGAAACATTACCTTTATTATTTCTCTGTCACTGACTGGAATTCCTTTCTCTATCACATTTGAACTGACCTGTAGATACATCATTTTTACATATTTAACAAATATATTTCTATCAAAAGGAAACTCATTGAGTAGGTTTCCATCAAGGACAACATATTACATCATAATGCCAACATACCCTTAACCCAAATTTAACATTCTATTAGTGTTGTTTTTTCCCCAAGGAAATATCTTTGTAGATCCACCCAAAGAGATCACATCTCACCAGCTTATTAGTAGATACTAACCCTAGGGCATTGAGAATAATTGACCCTTCGACCTCCCATTAGCGAGGTGCTTTAGCGATGGGAACTCGACCAATTGAGCTATCAATATTTTTATCTATACATATTCTAAAATTTTCTAGTCTCAAAACATATGAGTGAGGTGGGATTATGTACCTTGAAAATTGAGCAATATGAGAAGGGATTATGTGTAATTGGACAATCAAGTGGGGTTATTTTTTCCTTGGATGGGTTTGCTCCTTTATGCACTTTCCTTACAAGGAGGTGGGTTAATGAAATGAAAATGTTAGTGAGTTCCTCCCTTATGTACTCTTAGTACTAATAAGTGGGGTTGATACAATGTAAATTTGAATGGGTTGCTCCTCTACCCACTCTCCTTAATATTAGGTGGGGTTGAATAATGCAAAGTTAAATGGGATTGGGAGTGGGTTTACTTGATTGGGGTTTTGGCATGAGCGTTTTTCATGTTTTTAATTATTAATTATTCTTGTTTATTTTTTATTCGTTATTTGTTTATAATATATTTTGGTTGTATTTGTATATAATATGTGTTACATAGTTATCGATAACCCACTTAACCCTTAAACCACATTATCCCCTAACCATTAAATCCTATAACCCTTAAACCCACTAACCCCTCAATCATTAACTCTTAATCCCTCGCCCTAAACAATGTCCAAAGCCCCCGAAAAAATACTCTCTATGTTAAACCTTATAATGGCTACCATATGACACTTGCAACTCAAAGATTTCATTTAGGGTTTGGGTAGTGGTTTTGGATCAAGCATATGGGTCCCGTGGTGGATGAGGGTGGAGGAATAGTTTTGGGAAAAATACTGAGAGGGGGGGGGAATCAATATTTATAATTCACTGTAAACTTTTACTTTTTTCTTTACTAATATTTGAATGCTCCCATGGGAAGAGGTTTAGTAAATATATTTGCAACTTGTTCTTTGGAGGGAACATACTCCAATTTAACCTTTTGTTCAAGCACTTTTTCATGTAGGAAGTGATACCTGATAGGAATGTGCTTGGACTTGGAATGCATAACATGATTTTTCGAGATATTAATGGCAATTATATTATCACATAGAATGGAGATGGGAGGTGAAAATTTGATTTGAATATCTTGTAATGTCTGCATCATCAAAAGAAGTTGTATGCAACATGATGCGACAAAAGCATATTCTGCTTCTTCTATAGATAATGCAATAGAACTTTGTTTCTTGCTAAACCAAGATACTAATCGGGGCCCCATATAGAATGCACCACCGCTAGTGATTTTTTGATCATCAACATTTCCAGCCCAATCCACTTCTGTGTAAGCATGAAGAGTGAGATCAACATTCTTTGGATACCATAGACCAAAGTCTTGAGTCCCTTGTAGATATTTCAATATTATTTTTACAACCTGAAGGTGAGACTATTTTGGATTATCTTGGAATTGTCCAACAATCCCTAACAACATGCATAATGTCTGGTCTTGTCCCGGTTAGATAAATCAAACTTCCAATCATGGATCTATACTCTGGTTGATTCACCATGGGAGAATCATCATGAGAACTGAGGTTACATCTAGTTACCATTGGAGTAATCGCAAGTTTGCAGTCTTCCATCCCATACTTCTTCAGAATTTGCTTGAGGTATTTTGCTTATGATAGAAATATGCCATCTATTTCTTGTTGCACTTGTAAGCCAATAAAAATATGTTAGTTCCCCGAGTAATGACATTTCAAATTCTTTATTTTATCATAGGAATCAAATTTATGACTCATGGATTCTTAGTTACTCCCAAATATGATGTCATCAACATATACACAACAACAATAAGTTATTATCGGCGGATCCTTTGTGAAACCTTGTTGTTGAAGATATTTGTCAAGACGATAGTACTGTACCTAAGGAGCTGTTTGAGACCATATAGAGTCTTTTTGAGTTTGCAAACAATTTTTTCATCATTTCGAGAATTAATCCTTCTTGTTATTCTATATAAACTTCTTCTTCTAGTTCACCATTGAGGAAAACAAATGTTGAGATTGCAACAAGATGATGAGCTTAGTGGAAAGAATTACTTCACTAAGTGGGCCGCCAGGAGGTATTTTTGGCGCAAAGTCTATTTTGAATATGTCTATTTTTAGACATATGGATCATGTTCTATGAGTTGGGATGATGTTGTGGATGGTTGGTCAAGTTGGAGAAAATAGATGGACTTCTATTTTTAGACATCTTAGGCGGAGTCTATTTTTAGATTTCAGTCTAAAAATAAAGATATATGTGAATATTATTAGCTCTTAATAATATTTGGACTCTAAACATTATCTTATTCTCTTGGAGCACTTGAGTTAAGTGCACGGATGTGGCATAAATTTGTGAGGAAGAAATTATGATATTCACGAGGGTTTAATTGGAGCTATTGCATGTTGACTTTAGTTAGAACTCATGTCCGCAGAGTTTGGTGGACTTGATTGAGGAAGTTAGTGAAGTTGTATTCGGTTTGCTAATCTAAACATAGTTGAGCTATTTGTCTAGTTTAAGCGGTTGATACAATTAGTGAGAGTGGTGTGAATTAATTATTAATTAATTCACTAATTATAAACTCATTAATCAACTAAAGAATACATTAGTTAACTTCGATTGCATGGACGGTTTAGTGGAGACCGGTGCGAAATAGGTGAAAGAGCGGGTTAACTATCGAGTTGTGACTATCATTGCTATTTGCAACACACGAGATAGGTGGAGAAGCCCATGAGGATTGCGCGATCGAAGCCGGTGGTTTATCTATTTAATGAAGCCATCCTGTATTAAAATGCAATAGAGGTTGGCTATCAGTGGTAAGGATTGGAGCATGTGTTTTGCTAGATCTAGCTTGATAGTGTGTAGCAATTGAGGGTGTGCATGAGAGCTTGTGAGGAGCTTTTGTACTATGATTGTTACATTATCTCCATGACATATAATATACGGTGTAGTTGGGGTTTTTAGCTTTAAGCTTTCCCATTAAATCTTGTGTTCATATGTATGATTGTTTGTGGTTTTAATGTGCATACAATTGATTTTTTCCGCATGTGATGATCAATGGTAGAAGAGATTTTGTATTATGCATGAAGCTAAAATAATGTGTGATCGGAGAATATCGGTGAATAATATCGATTATTCAAATTTCTACATGGTATCGAGCGATATTGATCATTCTGGAGCAATTGCAAAACATTGAAGCGATTGAGTTTTTGTCTTTAATTGGAATTCGAATTTGCGGTAGTGTTTTTCTTGGTGTCGAAGTTGAGATGTCTTTAAACGGATTGCGATTGGAGTATGCCCTTGAGGGTAGCTCGAATTATATTGCATGGAAGAGGACGGATGGAGAAGTTTGCTAGATAAACAATGGGTTGAAGGAGTTCATAGATGCGAGAAATTCCAAAGCCTACTTCTAGTGATGTTGTCGTACTTGACGCATGGAAAAAGACAACAAGTGTCCAGTTGTTGGAAGGGTGAAGGATCACATAGTGTCCAACCTTCATGGTAAGGCTTTCTCCATTCTTGACGTGGAAATCTTTGACGAGATTTATTCCAAAGCAAGAGAAACCGAGAGGAAGTTGGCGCTCGAGACCAAACTCGGGAACATAAAAATGGAGAAAGGCGACGATTATGCCCAAGTACCTCACGAAGTTCGTCCAATGCGGGGATGAGGCTGTTTGGGAAGTGTGGGGAGTGTTGTTGATGACGAGGAAATTGGTGAGCTTGGCTCTCCTTGGGCTTCGAAGAGTTGGCGTGCCTATCGGGACTGTGTCGGTAATTAGGAGAAATCGCGAGGATGGGACCGACTTTGGTCGGATCTTGTCTGAAGGGATAGGCGGTACCGGGGACGGATCGTCATCAAATAACTGCGATGAAGAGAATTGCGCTTTGGTACCAAAAGCAAAGAAGGAGAAGAGCAAGAAAGCTTCTCATTCCGGTGCCAAAGGCAAGAAGCCAGACATGTGTATCCCGAGGTGAAGTGCTTTCATTGTCACCAACACGGACATTATGCCACAAATTGTCCGCAGAAGAAGAAAAATAAGCAAGCTGCGGGACTGCAACTAGAGAGGCCTTAGCCTCGCGATTTCGTAAGGATTTTTCATGGCGTCGCATACTTGGTCTCAAGTGTGATGGGGTCGGTGTGGTTTTTGGACGGTGGTGCGTCTTTTCACATGACGGGGAGATAGAGATTTGTTTGCGAGTATGGATGAGAAAGATATTGGAGTGCACATTGAGATGGGCGATGATGGTAGATACGGTGGGCAGTGTCGGTACCCATTTCCTTTGAGAGGAGTGGTAAACTCTTCGTATTGAAGGAAGTGATGCATGCTTTAGGATTGAAAGAGAATCTTATCTGTGGCGATGTTGGAAGGCAAGGGATATGATGTTGTCTTTAGCGAAGAAGGCACTGCTTTGCGCACTAAGGCTTATTTGGTGAGACACGGAAGATAGGGGTTCAATTTCAGAACCTTTATCAATTGCAAGTAGATGGCTATACGGCAATGGCGAGCAAGGCAGAAGGAGTGGTGCGGCGGGATGATGGCGAGTTGTACCAGGAGATTGGGCCACCTTCGCCATGGAGCTTTGAAGATACGTAGTAGATTTCTATTGGGCTTCTAAAGGCACTCTTGCGCGGTAAGATCAGTGAGGGTGTACCTTGGGAAAATTTGTGAAAGCCACCTTTCACGAGAAGGATAATCTTGCCATGACGATCACCGAGAGAATTCACAGACGTGTGTGGACCTTTCTCGAGCGGCTTCGGCAATGACGGAGTATTTTGTGATATTTTTGATGATTTTTCTCGTAAGTGTTGGATCTTCTTCATGCGGAAAGCGAGACATACTCAAAGTTCGCCAGTTCAAGAGCCTTTGGTTGAGAAAGAATCGGGGAGAAGCAAGTGAAGGCTCTAAGGAGTGATAATGGTGGTGAATTCATCTCTGGAAAATTCAAGGACTTTTGCGGCGCGAAGGAATTTTGAAGAGGGCTCATAGCACCTCACCAACCTGACGAACGAGGTTGCGGCGGAAGAACGGGAATGATCGTGGGTCATAGCACGGGCAATGTTGCATGATCGGGGCTTTATCCATTCACTTGTGGGCGGAGGCATGCAATACTACGGTATATGTGCGAAGCGGGTGTCCTCACGAGGATACTTGGCATGAGTACACTCGAGGAGGCGATTTTACGGCAGAGAGGCCTGATATTTCCCATTTGAGGATTTTTGGTTCACTTTTGTTTACATTCATGTGACGAAGGATGCCGGGGAAGAAGGCATTTGGAGTGGCGTATGAGTTGGGATATTTTGGGAGCTGATATGCCCCACAGCTATCGTGTGTATTTTCGGTCAGTCGCCATTGTGCAACGAGGATATCCATTTCATGAGGAGAAAGCCATGAAGTGTTCGTTTGAGGAAGAACCACTTGCATGTAGATGAGGAGCTATTAGTTCCTAAGGATGAGCTTCAAGATGTGGATCAGCCTGAGAAGGAACTTCATGGAGTGGAAGAGACCACTCGAGCGGCGCCAGCCATCGAGAAGGCGAGAAGTGCCTTACGAAGGGCGACGGCGGCTCAAGATGCGAGAGAAGGTTGTAGGAGCACCTACATCACGGGGTAGACGGAGACAGTCACGGCCGGTATACTAGATACATGGCTCTTGTGAGCAAGTGTATACGCAACGGGGAACACCTATTTCGAGGAAGATGTGGAGGATCTGCATGGGTAGATGCCATGGTGGAAGAGAGTATGATTCGATTGTCGAAACGAGTGCATGGGAGATTGTCCGGCGGAGGAAATCGGTGGTGGGTTCGAATGGATCTACAAAGTGGCGCGGGCGGTGGCAGTGTAGAGAAGTATAAGGCAAGATTTTTTCCCTAGGCTTTTCACGGATAGGGGATCGATTATGAGGATACCTTTGCACCTGTCGCAAGGTATTCTTCCATACGAGCGATTCTTGCTCTCTCGGTGCGGACGGGGTGGCACATTCATCGGATGGATGTGAAAATTTGTGTTCCTCAATGGAGTCATTGAGGAGGGTGTACATAGAGCAGCCGAAGGTTTCAAGATCTTCAGCGGCGAGTCGCATGTGTCTCGACTCGAGAGCGTTGTATGGGTTGAAACGAAGCACCTCGTGCTTGGTACACACGGATAGATAGTTATTTCACCGGACTTGGATTCTCCAGGTAGAGCGGAATGCGAACCTATGCCGGATTGTGGTGGAGGGTAATTTCTTGATCATTTTCCTTTATGTAGATGATTTTATTTTGACGGAGTGATGTTGTTGATACTCTCGTACAAGGAGGATATTGAAAAAGAGTTTGAGATGAAGGAATTGGGCCTCCTTCATTATTTCTGGGATTGGAAATTTGTGTGTGATGGTGGAGTAGTGTTTGTTTCTCGGGGTAAGTATAGCCCCAGGAGAGATGCGGAGAAGTTCAACATGCATGGTACATGAAAGCACAATTGATACTCCTCTTCCTGGTGGTTGGAGGAGGAGGATGCTACTTCAGCGGAGGTAGTGGATGCCACTATTTATCGACGATTGGTGGGGTCGCTTATGTATCTGGTCAATACACGACCGATATATGCTATGCGATTAACCGTCTTTCACAAGATATGGTTAAGCCTACCAAGCCCTTTTGGAAGGTGGGGAAGCATGTATTGAAAAATATCTCGAGCACATCGGGATATGGTTGGTACGGGGCAGGTCGGATGAGGTGAGGCTATGTGGCTTCGCGGATGCGGGTGGGCGAGGCCCAACGAACGAGCACATGCGGAGGGATTTTCGGTATCGGGTCGACAACGGTTTCTTGGTACAACGGGATGCGGGGAATCCGTGGCACTCGATTACTTGGGCGAGAGTATGTGGCGGTGAGTTTGGCTGCATGCGAGGCTATATGGATGAGAAAGATCTGGTCGGGTTGTTCGGTTCACACTTAGAGCCCTCTTGTGATTTATTGTGATAATCGGAGTTGCCGCAAAACTCTCGGTTAATCAGGTATTTCATGATATATCTAAACACATTGACATTCGGTATCATCCCATATAGAGATTGTGCGGCGGAGGATCATATTGCTGTACATTCCTACGGAGGATCGGGATGCGATATCTTGACGAAGGCGCTCACCGGGGAGAAGATTCGAATACCACGGGGGCGGGATAGGGGTTGCGGATAATCCATATATTGTTGAGAGGGAGTGTTGAGATTACCTTGATATGATGAAGCTTAGTGGAAAGGAGTCACCTTCACTAAGTGGGCCCTTGAGGATATTTTTGGCGCAAAGTCTATTTTTAGACTATGTCTGTTTTTAGACATATGGATCATGTTCTATGAGTTGCGGGATGCTATTTGTGGATGGTTGGTCAAGTTGGAAAAAATATATGGACTTCTATTTCTAGACATACGGCGGAATCTATTTTTAGATTTCAGTCTAAAAATAGATATGTCGAATATTATTAGCTCTTAATATTTGGACTCTAAACATTATCTTATTCTCTTGGAGCACTTCGGTTAAGTGCACGAGATGTGGCACATGCGAGTTTGTGTGAAGGAATTACGCTATTCACGAGGGTTTATTTAGGAGCCTATTGCATGTTGACTTCGGTTAGAACTCATGTGACGAGTTTGGTGGAGTTGATTGAGGAAGTTAGTGGAGGTGTATTCAGTTTAACTAATCTAAACATAGTTGAGCTATTTGTATCTAGTTTAAATGATTGATACAATTAGTGAGAGTGGTGTGAATTAATTATAAATTAATTCACTAATTATAAACTCATTAATCAACTAAAGAATGCATCAATTAACTTCGAGTGCATGGACGATTTCGGTGGAGACCGGTGCGAAATAGGTGAAAAGAGCGGGTTAACTATCGGTTGTGACTATACTATTGCTATTTGCAACACGGAGATAGGTGGAGAAGCCCATGAGGATTGCATAGTGCAAGCCGGGTGGTTTGCTCATTTATTGAAGCCATCCCATAGCATTAAAATGCAATAGAGGTGGCTATCAAGTGGCTAAGGATTGGAGCATGTGTTTTGCTAGATCTAGCTTGATAGTGTGTAACGATTGAGGGTGTGCATGAAAGCTTGTGAGGAGCTTTTTGTACTATGATTGTTACATGATCTCCATGACATATAATATACGGATAGTTGGGGTTTTTAGCTTTAAGCTTTCCATTAAATGTTGTGTTCATATGTGTGATTGTTTGTGGTTTTAATGTGTGCGTACGATTGATTTTTTCCGCATGTGATGATCAATGGTAGAAGAGATTAGGTTTGTATTATGCATGAAGCTAAAATAGTGTGTGATCGGAGAATCTCGATGAATAATATATCGGTTATTCAAATTTCTACAACGAGATTTTTACATCCATTTGATAAACTTTGAATTCCTAAAAACTTGAAAAAGCAAGAAAAATTCTTATGGCTTCCAAGTGCGGCTACAGTGCAAATTTTTCTTCAAAGTCTATCCCTTCTTGTTGAGCATACCCTTTACAAAAAAGTCTAGCTTTTTTTCAAATAACATCTCCATTTCATTTAACTTGTTTTTTAATATCTATTTTCGAATAACATTTTTATCATGAGGTCTTGGAACCAATTCCCAAGTATGATTCTTTTCAATCAGATCGAGTTATTCATTTGTGATTGAATCCAACATTCATCATTACTAGCTTGATTTACATTTTGTGGTTTAATAGTGGATAAGAATGCCAAATAGCTAGGGGATCCTACAAGAGTTCTTCTTGTTTGGACACTTGATACCTTTTCTCCAAATATTTGAGATTCTAGATGATTCTCTTAGACATCCACCCAGGTGGAGCCTTTTCGATATATATTCTTTGGTGCTTCATTGGTTCTCCTTCTATATTGTTGTTATTTGATGAGATATACATCATCATCATCTTCATCATTTGATGTTGTTATTTCATTTTGGAGTTACAGAACTCATAATTCTATCAATACATTCACGCAATCATCCAAAGTATTTTATTGCTGCATTTGTATGCTTTACTTCTACAGAAGAGTATCGAAGAAATAGTCCTTCATCTGCTCTAGGATAAAACTTACCAAGTTTTTCATCATTTTTCTCGATAAAACATTTGCTTCCAAAAACTCTAAAATGCTTCATAGTGGGAACATTACCATACCAAAGCTCATAAGGAGTTTTATCATTGTTCACACGAACATGAGCCTTGTTGAGGATATTTGCCGTAGTATCTTCTCCCCAAAAGGTATCGGGAGTACCAGATTCATCGAAAACTAGCACGAGCCATCTCACCCAAATTTTCTATTCATTCTTTTCGCCATGCCATTTTGTTGTGGAGTTCATTACATAAAATTGTCTTTTTATGCCATAATGTTCACGAGAAATAAAAGAATTCATACGATATAATTCTCCCCCTCGGTCATATCTAAGAAATTTTATTTTTTTAGATCTAATTCATTTTCAGCAAATCTTTAAGTCTTAAAATTTTCAAATGCTTCATCTTTATGTTTTTAGTAAGCTTAGGTCCAACACATTAGAGAAGTCACCAATAAATAAATATAGTATTGTTCTCCACGAGGTGACGTTTTGCTTACAAGGACACATAGATCGGTATATATAATTTCAGAGGTTTGCTTGCTAATCCTTCTTTGGCATTGAATTGAACCCTGGTTTGCTTACCATTGGTATGATTTGCATATGGTACTTTCGAGTAATTGTTGGGTAGATCATGAAAAACTTTGAGTCTACTAGATTTGCTTATTTGAGAGAAGCTCAAACGTGTAATCTTTTGTGCCACAACCAATTTTACGTAGATTTACCTAAATATAATTTCTCTTGGCCACCTTTCAATATATAGAGAATTCTTTGGTGTTCTAATTCCTTTTATTAGTTTTTCTTGTGTCGAGTTCATAGACTACCTTCCTTTGATATAGACAACTTGATTTCATTGATCAGGCATTTGACTCCCCACTCAATAAGTTATACTTTAGTCTCCACATACAAAAAAGATTGTTAGCTTTCACCTTTTCTTTTAGGAAAAACATAACCTTTACCCTTAATGATACCGGGAGAGTCATTTCCAAGTAACATTTTTTTCCTTCTCTAATGCATTGTATGAAAGGAGTTTATTTTTATCCATTGTCATGTGTTTTGAACATCCGCTATCAATGTACCATTTATTCTCTTCTCCTTCTTTTGGCTGAAGTTTGCTCTTGCATTAATTCTTCATGTCAAATTTATTGCAATATACTTTCACTTTTGTTTTGAAGAGGAGAAAAGTTGTTATAAGTATTCTTCTTTATTCGATTATCATTTATTTTCTTTCTAGTTTCTCACAGTCATGATGGGTTTGTATGCAACACATTGTGAGCAACATTATGACCAAAATTATGACATGAGAAACATTGTCCATTAAAGGAAAAATTTTTCTCGTCATGGAACCTTCTATTGATGTTTACCTATTGATTGATCGCCATTTGTTGTTCATCCTTGAGTTGAAGTGGTCATGCTTTACTGAGGTATTCTCTTTTGTTCTTTGCTAAGTGACGAAATGTTCAGGCTGGATTTAGCTGCATTTAGATGACTTAGTGTCTTTGATGGTCAGAAGATTCTCCAAATATATCCAATTTTGTCTTTGAGAAGAAATGAACCTTGATAAGTTCATCAGGTTTCGGTTCCTTTAGAAAATCTAAATTTAAGTTTTTTACTTTCTCAATTTCCTTTCTCAAACTTACTATTTCACATTCTAATTTCTCATTGTGCTCCTCATTTTCTATGAGCTGATTATTTAGAGTATCTATGGCTATTTTTTTCTTCCAAACATGTTTTGAGTTGAATGATTTCTTCAGAAAATAATTTTCTTCTAAAGCATCCATAAATGTATCTTTAGTCCTACTAAGTGTCACTTTTCAAATACATGAGTAGTCTAATATCTTGATGATTCTCCTTTTTCACTATTTGATAAACCATCACTATCTTCATGAGTATAATAACTTTTTCTATTAAGTAAATGTTACTTATTTCATTTTCCATTTCCTTTTCTTTAGCTGGGGACATTTATGGTAGTATTGATAACTCTTCCACAAAAATTGTTCTTTTTTTGAAAGTAATCTTACCTCCCTAAGCCTTCCATTACCAAGTTGTAGTTTTACTACAAAATTTATCTCTAAATATTGATACAAAACAGCACCCTAATCCATCTTGTCCTTCCATTTCACGGGCCTTTACTGGCAAACCTAAAAACAACTATTTCTGAATTCAAATGGACCTCCTCCTCATTTCTTGTTTAGAATCCGATTCAGTTGAACAATAGTAAGTTTTAGATGATGTTTCTTTTCAATAGCAGACACTTTGTTTGAATTTAGGAGTTAGATGTCTTAAAAATTTTCTGCTAAATTATTATATATTTTCACCTCTGAATTCTCATATGATTTACGATATCATCTGGTAAATAAAGAAACTAGCAATGCTTTCATTAATGTGCATTCTGAGTTTTTCATATTGAATTGAGAGTTTGAAGTTTAGTGTTTTTACCTTGGCATGCATCACCTTCACTGTAATAGGTGATTTTGTGTCATATTTCCTTTGTTGTATTTATTCATAGCTTTGACAAAGTCACAATTTGAAGTCGAGACTCCCCAATAAAGCATTGATATATTATTGCATGGTTTCATAGTTTTTCTTTGTTGTTGGATGTATTGATGAGGTTGATAACACGCCTTCAACTATAACTTACTACATCTTCTCCAAGATGCTGAAGAATATGACCTTTTCCTTGTCTTCCAAAATATTAAATTGTTTTGTTGAAGAGTGGTGCGATAGATGTTGTCCCATCTTGCTTGCTCATCATGAATGATCTATTCCTTCTAGTGATTAAAAGCTTCTCACAAAAGGACTGCTCTAATACCAATTTTTGGGAAAAAAAAATATTGGGGGGGGGGGTATTGTTGAATAAATTATTTGCAATAGTAAAATAATTTTGCTGTCTTTCTTGACTTCTATATCGACTTTTATTAGTCCAACAGCTCATGTATCGGTCTCCAAATAAATAATTATACAGGATGTTCTTGTTTAGATAAATATTTAGGAAATATTCTTTAACCCATATCATCATGATTCATGCATCAGATAGTTAAGTATGTGCAGCAATATGAATAAATCATCACACGAAATGAGAATGAACACCAAGATTTAAGGTTGAAGCCAATTTGGAAGAAAATACTGCACATTGTTATATTCTTGTCTTGATATTTATTATATAGAAAACTTCTGCAATATTAATACATATGCGGACTCTGCACCTCGTGGAAGGCTGCCGCCTTCTCTTTCTCCAGAACTACTGCCTGAAGGGCTCCAACCCCAGTCTAGTTTACATCTCTCTTGAAGGGAGCTACAACCCCAGGCGTAAGAACATAACTTCTGCTTCCCTGAAAGCTTCAACCCCTTAGGCCAATGCGGAACCAAATTTCACCAATTTCCCACTTGGATCCAACAAATTCAACACAAATAAAACTATATATCAATCAATATTAGACTTAACCCAAAATTCAAACGGAAACGGTGAGATCAACGTAATCGAGGACCTACAATATTTTAAATTTGAAACATGCAAAATCAAATTCAACACGATCATTTATTATCTTGAGCATACTCTTCACTTTGTTGAACCTAGCATTTTATAGTGCTTTCACTTTCAACCTATGTATTGATATGTGAATCACAGATTTCCGAGAGAAATTGATCGATCTCGGGAAACTAGATTCGAGCACAGTCATATAGCTTTTCGGTTACGAACACTTGTTAGTGACATCATTAATCATACTTAATCACTATATGGTATTATTCTCCTTATATAGGTTTAGCTGACCAATACCATGGCCAAAATACACAATTGTCGATGATATTCTTGGGTGAATCAAATAGATGTACTGAAAACCAATATTGTGGAGACTCGACAACAATAAATTACAATGTCTGGTACACCGAAGCGCAAGTTAATCTATGACTTGGATCATTCTTGTCAGGTATTGTGTATGACTTTTCTTTGCCACGAACTCATGTATAGAACCTTAATTGCCAAGTGTATGTTTTTTGGGCTTAAAAATTTTCTCTACTAGAATCTTGCAATACCACTTTGTGCTTCTCCAAAAGTCATATGTCATCCCATTTTAAATATTTTCATCAGACTGACATATGCGATATGGCTGCATATTGCAAAGGTTTTGGGGTTTTAGGGGTTAAATGGGTTAGGGTTTGGAATTAGGGAGTTTTAAGGGTTAGAGGTTTAAGGTTTAGGGGGTTAAATGGGATTGGGGTTTTAGAAAGTTTAGGGGTTAGGGGGATTTAGTAGTTAAAGTTTTAAGGGTTAAAGTTAAAGTTAGAGGTTAAGGGAGTTCAAGGTTTTTAAGTTTAGAGGTTAAATGGGTTAGAGTTTAGAGGTTTAGGGGTTAGGATTTAGCGATTCAGATTTTTAGGGGGTTAGGGGTTAATGAGGTTAGGGTTTAGGGGGTTAAATGGGTTAGGTTTTTAGGGGTTAGGGGTTAAATGGGTTAGGGGTTGGGGAGTCAGGGTTAAGGGATTAGGGGTTAAGGGTTTAGAGGTTTAGGGGGTTAAATGGGTTAGGGGTTTAGGGGTTTAGGGGTTAAATGGGTTAGGGGTTTGAATGTTTAAGGTTTGAGAGTTAAATGGGTTAGAGTTTGGGGGTATAGGGGGTTAAATTGGTTGGGGTTGGGAATTAAGGTGTAAGGTGTTAGGGGTTAAGGGGTTAGAGGTTTAGGGTTTGGGGTTAAATTTGTTATGGGTTTAGGGTTAGGGGTTAGGAGATTTATCGATTCGGGATTTTAGGGGTTAGGGGTTAATGGGGTTAGGGTTTAGGGGGTTAAATGGGGATTTAGGGTTTTTAGGGTTTAGGGGGTTAAGTGGGTTAGTGGTCACGAATTAGGGTTTAAGGGGTTAAGGGTTAAGGGTTTAGGGTTTATGGAGTTAAATGGGTTAGGAGTTTAGGGGGGTTATATGGGTTAGGGGTTAAGGGTTTAAGGGTTAGGGGTTAAGGGTTTAGAGGTTTAGGGTTCAAGGTTAAATGGGTTAGGGGTTTAGAGGTTTAGGGGGTTAAATGAGTTAGGGGTTGGGAATTAGTGTTTAAGGGTTAGGTGTTAAGGTTTTGAGGTTTATGGTTTGGGGTTTGTGGGTATAGGGGATGAAATGGGTTAGGGGTTGAGAATTAGGTTCAAGGGGTTAGGGGTTAAGGGGTTGGAGGTTTAGGGGTTTAGGGGTTAAATGGGTTAGGGGTTGGGAATTAGGTTAAAGGTTAGAGGTTTAGGGTTTAGGGGGTTAAATGGGTTAGGGATGGTTTATAGGTTTAGGGGGTTAGGGGATTTGGTAGTTGAGGATTTTAGGGGTTTAGGGTTTAATGGAGTAAGGGTTTAGGGGGGTTAAATGGGTTAGGGTTTTTGGGGTTTAGGGGGTTAAATGGGTTAGGGGTTGGTAATTAGGGTTTAAAGGGGTTGAGGTTTAGGGGTTAAATGAGTTAGGGGTTTAGAGGTTTAGGGGGTTAGGAGATTTAGCAGTTAAAGATTTTAGGGGTTAGGGGTTAGGGGTTAATGGGGTTAAATGGGTTATCAATTTATGGGTTTAGGGGGGTTAAATGGGTTATGGGTTTATAGGTTTCCCCTATCATAGCCATGTTGTTTGATTTCATGATTAATTAGGCATTTTTAATGTCTCACTACTCCGGTTAATTAAGATTAAGTAATGATGAAACTAAAGGATCAACTAAATATCTATTTATAATATTGGGTTTGTGAGTCTTATTTGATGCAAACCCAACTCCTATATACGTCAAGGCATGCGAAGTCTATCATGTCCAGTTTCCAAGTGCATACAATAACAATTTGAAAAAAATCAAAATTTGGCCCCAGAACACGGAGTCCTCTTGGCTTATAAAGATAATGGTGTAGGTTAATATCATGTCACAAATGACCTAATTTTTTCTAACAATTCCAACAATTTCGGCCATTTACTGTGATAATGCGAGAACAATGATGACATTTACGATGATTCAAATAAATATGATTGAGCTTCTCTTGGTTTCAGAATAATTTATTCTCTGCGAACATGACGACCACATGAAGGTGAGCTCATATGGCCCCTCCCATCCCCATCACATCATCATTTACGATATCCAATCTATCAAATAGAATATGAACAAGCCAAAAATTGATTAAGGTAAAACAAATTGCATATGTTTGTATAAAAACATAAATTTTAGTTTAGCTTGTACACTAGTATAACCATTATTTGTTGGTTTGACATAATAAACAACATGTAATAAACTCACATAAGTAAATTATTTAAGGGCAATAGTTAATACATATTAAAATATAAAGTTATAACATACCGGCTCATACTCGAACACAACATACGTATCATTCTTCTTATGTATATTCTTGATCTTCATCGATTTGATCGACATACATATCAACATCGATTCGGAAACGGTGTTGAAACGATCGACTATGTCGTTGTCATCATCGATTATGTCATTTTCAAGAATATCCTTATCGAAATCATCATCGATAATTTTTTTGCATAAGTCTCCTACGCCTAGTTCATCTTCTCTTTTATATTCTTCGTTTGTCGATGCATATTCCTTCTCATGCTGCTTACTGTCATATTCTTCTTGATCAATATCATCTTCTTCCTCTAGTGCTCCTCTATGGCCTTACTCTTGTATCATATCTAATGAAAATGACCATCGTTCTCTTTGGAACCTACGAGTAAAATACACGATTTACATTGACTTGAAAAAATAATGATCTTTTCACCTTGCTTCAAACTACGATGTTTTAACGATTGGAAATCCATTGTCATCTTGAATAATAGTTTTGTCATCATCACGTACATTCATTCGTATCCTATACCATTTGACGTACGAACAAAACTAATTAGAAGTAATTAAAGTCACACTTAACTATAGCATATAAATACCCATAATATCTATTTCGGATTCTCGAGGGATGCTCTGTCACTCCTTGAGGAAACATTAGTGACTGGAATACTGTGATTATCCACGGTATCAAAAGTTTTCTGTTATCATCCAACTATTTGATGCGAAATTTACAACCATTTTTAGCCTTGTGGTGTTTCGACTACAATATGCCAAACATGAAAAAGATGTATTCTCAATTAATAATTAATTATATAATTTACACGGCTTGAAAATTATCTAAAAATTAAACTTGTTGTCACATTATAAATATAATATAAAATAATTATTTGAATAAAATATGTGAATTAATTGCTTGCACCTTCTCTCTTTCAAACCTTGTACTAAATCATTTCCTAATACGTAACATTTCCATATCCCCTTTACGATAAGCTTCTGCGATAAATTTAGACGGTAGTTGCCATGATAACGAACTATCGTAATGTTCTTTACATCTTTCAATCCATTCACTCATCCACTCGAGATTGTTTGCAATGTCTAAAAGTAGTGCCCTCATAACTTTGAGCACACACGAGGGAAAAAAATAAATTAATTAATTAAAAAAATAAATAAAAAATCACCAATATTAAATATACTTATAACCATGGTAAATTATATTAATTAATAAATGATGAAAGAATAAGACTTAAATAAATATGATCATATATATGATGCAGCAAAAAAATAATTATATGTATTATATATAATAAATATTTTACCTCTCACTTTCTTCATTCTACCTTTTCAAAAAGTGCTCCCCTTCAAAAATTTTGATGGACTTCACATCCCAGATGCAATCCACAACATCCATATTTTTTGGTGTAGCTAATATAAGAAGATAATAACTAATATAAACCATGGATTCATATACCACATATTCCTCCATAGAACCCTCGGGAGGAGCGTGCTCTTTTCCTAGCAAAGCCTTGAAAGTTTCAAGTGCCTCTCCACCATCCACATTGATCTTGTGTGTCTTGGTCCACACATTTCAATCTTCTCAACTTGGTATGTCAGTAGTGTTCTTGTGCATTGAAAAATCTTTGGAGGTAGATACTTTTTCATTTCACACATTAGCAGAGTAATTTCTCTCTTCCGATACTTTGTTCATCTTGATGGATTCTTTAATGACAACCATCTACAAATAATTACTGTAGTTATTTCAAAGAAACATAATATATATTACATTACAATTAAATTAACACATCGTGTCATTAGGTACAACAACAAATTGTAGCGATATTTTGCGTATAAATCAAAACTACTTACCTTATGTATTTACGAATCATATATAACTTGTTTAACATTTGTCTCGAAGTCATTTGAGAGATACGGGTAGAAAATTCTATAACAATAAAAAATTAATTGTTATTGGTTCCAAATAAATAAATTAAAATATTTATTCAAGTAATAATATACAAAATGTATATAAATTACCTTAACGAATGTATGCCAATCATGTGTTTCACCCCACGAAGTCATCTTTCTTCGTTAAGATATTATTTATGTTAGAAGCAAAACATTTTGTTGGAAATTTAATTCTTCTAATGACCTCTTTTACATCATTTCTTTGTTGCTCTGTTAATAACCATGGAATATTATTATAATTTCGACCTCCATTGTTATTTGATCGGTCGATCACACTTTTTCATTGCATGATTAGATTTCTCAATGTTAGTACAAATTTTTGTGATTTTATCATATCATGCGCACTATGCATGATTTACCATAATGTTTAGGTCACATTCTTCCCCGATATGCATTGTATCAAACAAATGAGCTATTTTTAGGTCCTCATATTAGGGGAAACCTCGTGAATTGAGAAGGATAACATTTCATTCCCGGTGGAAGTACAATATTAGTAACTTCATGACAACGACCTTGATATTAAATAATAAAATAATTAATTAATAATTATGAAATAAAATAAAATAAATTCAATAATTAAAACAAAAATTCAAAACATTACATAAACAATTAATATATATATATACATATATAGACAAATTATGTACGTTGATGATTATTAATTACATTGTATTCCAACTTCCACAACACGAGGTGTCATTCTTCGTGGTTTAATCCAATTTCTTATTTATAATTGAAATATGTTTTTAAGTAGTAAGATACTTATGGTTCTGAGAGAAGTGCACATACTCATCGAACACCATAGTTCCTAAATGTTGAATGACGATACTTCATCTTAGGGCCACAAAATGAACATACAAATATACCCTTTGTTTGAAGACCCGCGATAGATGGATCGATGACAATTATACAATGAGATAATTTTAAAAACATGCAATATGGTATATCTAATTTAAATAATTATAAAATATATTAAAGTGCAACGAAATATTACATACCACAAAAATGTGTTAGTCCTGGGGCATCATGAATTGTCCATACGAAGCCATTCCACGGTATTGAATCTCTTCTACTTGAATGGTTTAGTGATGTCATACATAGTTATGCCATGCCATAACTTTATTTCATTGATAAGAGGATCGATATATACATTCATATATTTTACCTAGTACTTACCTAATTGTTCAAAATTACGGTACATAATTACTACCATGATATGTATATATAAGTAAGTAAATAAATAAAATATATTATGCAAACAATGAGACAAATGAAAATGTTACATTCGAAAAAATAATATATCAAATACACGAAATAATCATAGTCAACATTATGTTCTCCCTCTTTATTGACATCCAAGGAGGAATGTTATTTTTGATAACTAAAATAAGCCACACTAAGTAAGTATACCTAAGCTCTCCGAATGGATTAAAACCATCGGCTACCGATGAAAACGACATTACGAGGTTCATTTTTTAAAATCGAAATTATATTTTTTCCTCAATTTACCTAAATGAAAAACCATCTCGCAGAATTCGAAGAACACCATATCCACTTCTATTCTTTGAATGATAATCCATAAAGCGTGCTATGCTCTTACACACAGACATTCACTTTGCAAATGTAGATTATGGGAGTATGATGAAGAACCTTTTGAGGCACATTTTTGTTAGTTGATCGGATCGATATCAATTGTTACCATTTTGGACATTATTTTGTTTTAGACGCATGTTCTCTGTAATATATAATATCATCTTTAGGACATGCATCTATAGTGTTGTATTCCATTCAAGGATTTCACAATAGCACATAAATCTCGATATGTGCGAGGTTAAGTATTTGGTGATGGTAACAAAAATTCACCCAACAGTCTACAACATAAACAAAAACTAGTTAATGTAAAGATTATTAATCATATATAAGTATTGAATTATTATTTTACACATTTATTACAACTAAAAAAGGGAAAATAATCAACATCTACATAAATTTGATCATATACATATTGTATACCTTAGGATCTGTATTAAACACATTGTTCGACAAATTATTCATAACCTTTAAGTTCCCTAGCAACAATGTAGCGGAGAAAAGAGTTGCATTTGAGTGTTCAAAAAGTCATTCATTCGACGTTTCAATCGAGAGGTACATGTAAACATCGCTATCTCCACCATCATCATACGAATCACCATACAAGTCTTGGATCATTTGATTTGTCCCATCGTTGTATTTGTGTCATTATTGTCATCATCTACCTCCATGGGATCATTAACATCATCTTCATCATTCGCTTCATGTTCTTCACCTTGTACAACATTATTTCCCGATTACTACTATTTGTTGCCAATATTCTCTTATGGTGCAACATCATCTAATCTACTATTTAGGTTGTGGAAGGTTAAAAAGTTGGGGCAAGCTAATGCCTTTATAAAATTTACAAACAATCATTAAACATTAGTGTGTATATAGCAAATATTAAAATAATATAAAATTTTACTATATAATAAAAAATGAAGATATATATATATATATATATATATATATATATATATATTGCTAATTAATTATCCTTTGGATGATATTCATTCGATCTACCATCAATGTGCCCATATTTCTTACAATGTTTTGTTGCTTTGTTACTATTAAAACTCTAACATTATGTCTCAAACAACATTTTTTAGAAATAACTTTACTATCAACCCTTTCACCCTATTGAATTTGTTTTCCACCTCTAATGTTTTTCTGCCATGGATGCAAATTATCATAAAAAAAGAAAAAAAAATATGTTTTTTACTAGAAAAAAAATACTATATACCCATCTAAACCCTTGCCACTACGGTAAATTTGTCTCTATTACAACAAATTTGTCGGAAAAAATCTTTACAACGCGCCCTATATATTTAAAATAAATCGTCACTATTACGATGCTAGTTGACCAAGTCAAACTTGAATTTTCAAAGGAAAGGTGACCATTCCACGATATTTTCATGTCAGATTTAGTATACCCGCGCATAACATGGACGTCGCTATAGAGACGTTGTCTTCTATTACATGTCGCTATTGCGACACCCTAGCAATTGGGTCTCAATAGTGACGCTTTTTCATAGTGTCGCAGAGTGAAAACGTCGCCATCGAAGTCGTGAGTGAAACCACGTGGCGAGGAAGTAAAAAATGAGAAAAATTGGGGAACTTTTACGACGATACGTCAAAACTTTCGGAACTAAAATGTCGAAAAATTGACCATATGTACTAGTGAGTAGAGGTAGAAAGTAGGACCGAAGGCGGTCCACATTTGCTCTTGGGTGCGGACCAAGGAATGGTGGAATGCGAACACGAAGGCATTGTCCCCTTTAGCCTTGGTGATGGTGTACGATCCATATCGAAGTAGGCGAAGCTTGCGAGGGGGTCCGACGAGGTGCTCCTTTTGCAATGTGAGTTCGTCGCCCACTTGGAAGTTGTGTAGCACCGATGTTGATCATGGATTTTCTTGTACTTGGCATTAGATTTCTACAAGATGTCGTGGACCTGTTGGATGCGTTCATTAAATCTGGTTTCTTTATTAGCCTTAGACAATACATGTGTGGATTTTGTTTATGTCGTCGCATGAGGTATGGAATCATAAGGCGTTAGCGCGCTGCAACTGGTCAATTCAATCGAGTGCTTGACCGAAAGTGTAGAGGAACCTGCGCGTAGGTGAGGAGAAAATGTCCTTGTATTCCTCCATGTCTTTGTCTGTCTGCTTGCTACCATGCGGGGGAAGCCACATTTGGAGGCGCAACCAAAATATTCTTCTTGTCTTGTGGGTGAATCGTAATGAAAACAAATTTCTGGTTTGGGGAAATAATATTACTACATTGCTTTGCGGTACTCAAGGAGATGGCGAAAGGTGGTACTACCTCGATTATCACGTATAACATATTTCCAAAAGTTATAATAGAATGAAGCCTAGACTCATACACAACATGTCGCTTCCACGAAGTGTGGTTAGCCTAATAATACATCGGACACATCAGAGGAGCAAAATCACACAATACCTCATCCTTGAATGGTTTGATTATGTACGGAAGGAGAGCCTTGCTAGCGGACACGAAGATCTCTTCATGGTGAAGCCACACGGTGATATACTGTTGTAGGTGTGTTATGGTTGGTAGGCCAAGACACTTCATGACCTCTGAAATGAGGTTCTTTTGGCTTCCATTATCAACAAGGGTGCCGGTGGAGAACCCTTCACCCACATGCAGGGAATGGAAGAGAGCCTCCTCTCCTCTAGATCCTCGACCTCCTACTCCGACTTGGTGGTGGAAACGGTGGCAACGGGTTGTTTGAATCAATGATATTATTCCCTTTCTCATTTCCCTTGCCGGTTCTAACTCAGAATCATAACATGCATCTGATTCATATGCCTTCAATTCGACGCGGTGAATGTATGGAGTGACTCGCTTGTGTTGTGAGTGGGGCTATTATGAGAATTCACACCACTTCCTCGTGTCCTTCTTTGGCTTTACGGTTTTGTTACGGAGTCACTTACTGCTTTAGCTTTTCCCCTTGTTTGTGGTCTAGAGAGCCTTTCCCTAGCTTCGGGTTCGCTAATCCAAAGTCTGCTTCTTCCTGCTTAAATTTTGCTCAATCTTGGTAGCATATCATATGCCATGCCAGCGAGGTAATGTCGAGACTAAATTTCCCCTCTGAATGTATCTATGCAAATAGTTGTGGTACTTGAGCACCGAATGTTTCTCTGAATATTTAATACCCAACTTTGTGTGCGGGGGTATGGAACAAATTCATCGGCTCGTGCACATCTTGATCCCTTCTTTGCCATAACATGGTCCATTGGATGTGCTTGTCCTCATAGCTCCCCACGAGGTAATATTGTTCCTTGATTCCATATCAAAATGAATTCCAAGTGGGTGCGGCCAGAGAATCGAGAGGGATCCCTCCCATCCTTTGCTCCATGATGGGTTTCCACCCGGTCTTTGTCATGGGTGGCAGATTTGAGGAGTGCAAGTAATCTATTCTCGATCGGAGAATTCATGGACAAAGAAATACCCTTCCGGAAAATTCAACCATCTATACATGGAGTTTTCATCTATACGGCCTTAAAATAAAGGAATATTGAAGTTTAATTGTACCTTGAAAAGTGTTTAGCCTCCCGAGTTGTTGCTAGATGCAAATGCGTTGCGAGTGGGCAGAGCTACTTCATGACCTATGTTGAAATGAGGTGCTGGCTTCCTCTATAAATGAGGTGTAGTCAGAACCCTTCACCCACATTTTTTAATGGAAGAGGTGCTCCCTCTCCTCCAAATCACTCAAACTCCTCCCTGTAGAGCTTGGTAGTGGCGGTGGCAACGGTTTATCAATGATTTTCTTCCTTTTTCATTGTGCTTTTGGGTTACGAATCGGAAATCGAACATGCATCTAGCTTATATGCCTTCGGTTTGGCCACCAAATTTTTTTAGACGGAAACACTCGCTTGTGTGTGGGTGAGGCTATTATGAAATTCACACCACTTCCACGTGTCCTCCTTTGGCTTTGCGGTGATGTTCGAGTGGCTCCGTTTTGGATTTTCCCTTGTTCTACGGTTCGGGGAACCTCTGTTCTTCGATTCGTGGATCCAAAGTCTCACTTCTTGCATGAAATTTACGCTCAAAGGAAGCTTGGCGACATATCTATATGATGTGCCAAGCGAGGTAATGTCGAGAACTCCATTTCCTCCTCAATATATCTATGCAAATGATTGCGGTACTTGAGAACCAAATTTTTCTTTGAATGTTTAATTCCCAACTTTGTGCATAGGGTATGGAACAAATTCGTACGGCTCATGCACATCTTGATCCCTTTATTTTTGAAACATGTTCCATTGGATGCACTTGTCCTCATAGCTTCCGATAGGTTAATATTGTTCCTTGATGCAATCTCGGAATGAATTCCAAGTGGGTGTGGTCAGGGGAGAGGGTTCCTCCATTCCTTTTTCTCACAACGGGTTTCCCACAGTATTTGACATGGGTGGGAGGATTTGAGTAGTGCAAAAGTAATCTATTCTTGATCAAGAAATCATGGATTGAGAAATACCCTTCCACAAAATTCTCTCATTTATCTATGGCATACGCATCTATCTGGCCTTCAAATAAAGGAACATTGAAGTTGAATTGTACCTTGAAAGGAGTGACACTTCTAGAGTTTCTAATAGATGAAAATGTGTCATCGATGGGCAATCATTGAAGGATCTGGGAAAATTTATCCATAATTGAGTTCCTTTTTTCTTAGCCGACCTCCTTGGGCAATAATTTGATCGAATCTCTTGCTCCTTTGTCTTTATTTTCTTTTTGCCATGGGGGTTTCGGGGTTTGCGAGGTTGATCATGCAAGGGTTCAACGAGATCGGAACCCCAATTCCTTATACCACGACCTTGTTGGGACATGCAAAGAGAAATAGAGAAAGAAAGGCTTGCTCGGATACCAGTCCGAATTTATGCGAACGCAACGGAGATACACATATAACCATAAATACAAAGATGTAGCGGAAATAACACTTCATTTCATTAATATTAAATAAGCACAATATGTCATTTTACGGACATATTGGAAATAAAATAGCTAAGTTTGTTGGTAGCTAATCTCTAAGAAGAAATGTGGCAACTACAATCCTCTTAATCATGTTACAATGAGGCTCGAAGGCCTATACATTATTGAAAACAATTGAAAACCCTAAACATCCAAAAACATGGCCTAGGAGATGAAGCGCCAAAACTATGGAGTTGATTTGGGTAAATTGGTACATCAACTTCTCGGGGACATTACTTTGGCATACGATCTTCATTTGATGCACATAATGCCTCGTTAGAAAGATCTATCTAAGGAATAAGAATTTTTTAGTGAGAAACATCGGTTGAGGCCATGTTGCTCCCGAGTTTCAAAAAATTTCGTTTAAGGCCTCAAAATGGTTCCCTCTTTGTCCTTTTTCTGATAGTAGGTTTTCCACCATTATTTGACATGGGGGGGCGGATTTGAGGAGTGCAAAAGTAATATTTTCTCAATTAGAGAAATCATGGATCAAGAAATACCCTTCCACCAAATTCAACCATCTATCTATGGCGCATGCATCTGTTGACCTTCAAATATAGCAATATCAAAAAGTTGACCTATACCTTGAAAGGAGTGGCGCCTCCCGAGTTGTTGCTAGATGCATATGCACGCCGGTGGGCATTCATTGAAGGATTTGGCCAAAGTTATCCATAATTGCGTTCCTTTGTTTCTCGATGGCCTCCTCGAAGCAATAATTTGATAGGATCTCTTGTTCCTTTTCCTTTCTTTTCTTCTTCCATGGGGAGTTGTCGGGGTTTGTGAGGCTAATATTGCAAGGATTCAGCTTTAAAATTTGAACCCTAACTCCTTATACCCTGACCTTGTTGGGGACATGCAAAGAAAATTAGAAGAGAATACACTGCGATACCAGCGATCCAAATTTATGCGAGAACGCAACGAGAATAAACATATAACTATAAATACAAAGGTGCAACGTAAATAACACTTCATTTCATTAATAAATAACTTAAATACCATT
Source organism: Pinus albicaulis (assembly GCA_034641835.2). Classification (NCBI taxonomy): domain Eukaryota; kingdom Viridiplantae; phylum Streptophyta; class Pinopsida; order Pinales; family Pinaceae; genus Pinus; species Pinus albicaulis. The sequence goes on along the minus strand of CM076578.1, from coordinate 1,300,074,585 downwards.
TACGGACAAAAATGGAAATAAACTAGCTTGCACAATGGTAGCTTATCTACGAGAAGAGATGTAGAAGAGCGGATAAACCTATGACATGTGTTACAATGAGGCTTGAAGGCCTAATTATTATTAAGAAATAATGGAAAACCCTAAACATCTAAAACTAACCCAAAGGAGATGAAGCACCAAAACTATGGGCCACTGTTTGGGTAAATTGGTACATCAATTTCCCGGGGACATAACTTTGGCAATCTGCGGTTTGACGTGCATAATGCCTCGTTAGAAATATCTATCAGGGAAGACAAATTTTGAGAGAAAATTGGGTATCATATTTTTTTCTCTTGATTTTCCCAAAAAAGGCCATTTAGGGCCTCGAAATGGCTACGACGAGTTCAAGACTTGAAAAACTACAAAAATACGTAAGAAAACATGCTATAATTAAGGGCGAAAAGTTTGAAAGAAACAATGGTGGGGGTCCAGTGGAATAGGCGGTTTCCACCAATATCTACCTATATCATTCCTCCCCCTTAGGAAGAAATGGTCCCCATTGGGTTGAGTTACTCCATGAGATGAGGAAACTTCTGCGAACTTGGTCCCTAGTGAGCCACTTTCCACAGTGAGGTAGTTGGACAACTTGATATAAATGGATGTACGATAGATAGTGTTCTTGATTTGTGTGTCCATGATCGATCATTTGTGGCTTGTTCCATGTAGTTCGGGTTTAACTCTATTGGTATGAATTTTTCTACAATGTCGAGAGGTGTCCAGTAGAGGCGAGAAAGTAGGGACAAAGGTGGTCCACATTAAACACGGGTGCATATCAAGGAATGGTGGAATGCGAGAGCTTGAACGCATTGTCCCCTTCCACCTTGGTGATGGTGTATGACCAATATCGGAGCGAATGATTCTTATGGTGGGGTCAGTAGTCCTTATGCCTCGCTCTTCGCACCACTTCGTTGCCCTTTTTGCAATTTGTGTGGCACCCAATGTTGATCATGTCCTTGCTTGTACTTGGCATTATGTTACGCAAAATTTTGTGGATTTGTTGGATGCTTTCAATAAATCTATTTTCTTTATTACCTTCGTGATACATGTGTGGATTCTATTTGTGTGGTCGCATGAGGTATGACATCATCAAGCGATGGCGTGCTTGGGTCAGATCAGTCCTTGACCCGAAATTGTAGAGGAACCTACGTAGGTGAGGAGAACATGTCCTTGTATTCCTCTCTTTTTCCATTTGTTGTTGCCGCACAAGGGAACCCTGTTTTGGTACATGTACAATCTTCTTATTGTCACATGGGGCGAGTCGTAATGAAAACAAATTTCCTAGTTTGGGAAATAGCATCTTCTTGCATTGCTTTGTAGTAATCAAAGAAGAGATGGCGGAAGGTGGTACTACCTTCGGTATCTGTTACAACTTATTTCCCAAAGTAATAATAACAAAACAAGGCCTAGACTCGGACACAACATGTTTCTTCCACAAGTATGGTTGGCCTAATAATACATTAGACACGTCGAGAGGAGCAACTTGTCATAGTACTTCATCTTTGAATGGTTTGATTTTGTACGAAAAGTGGTATTGTTGGAAGATGTAGATATCTCTTCCTTGGTGAAGCCACCAAATGGTATACGAATGCGGTTGTGTTGTGGTCGGTAGGCGAGCCACTTCACAACTGTTGAAATAGGGTCTTTTGACTTCGTTTGCTCTTGACAAGGAATTGCGGTGGAGAACCCTTCACACACATCTAGGAATGGAAGAGGCGCTCTCCTCCTCTAGATCCTCGAGACTCCTCCCTCTGGAGCCTTGTGGTGGCCTTGATGAGTAGGTTTGATCCCGGGTGGATGCATACACCGATGGCAAGGGAAAAGATTCAAAATTCAAAGTGGCGGAAATGTGGCAAACTGTGTCAAGTTGAAGATCTCGTCATCACAGTCGCAACGGTGTGAACGGTTCATCAAACCAAGTTCATATGTGAAATTTAGAGCGGGTCAAAGTTTTTGGGTTAGTGGGTGATGGCGGGGTTAAGGAGGCGGCATTTTCGCGATTCCATTCGGCGGATTTCGGCCGACTTCGGCTGAATTAAGTGAAATTGTGCGGCCGTTTAATTTGTCCCCTTCGACTACAAACCAAATTTAAAAAATTGGAGGGTTTGTTCGGAGGCGGCCATGATTTCGGCGGGCATCGGAACACGACCCTTTTTGGGGAAGTGGAACCCATGATACGAGCCAATTCCGGAGGGCTCATAATTGTCCGGAAGTTAAAATTGGACAAATTTTATATGGATTCTACACCTCTCGGTGACATGAATACGATGGTGTTGTCCCATTTTACTATTAGAGGTCTCAATTTTTGACCACTTTCCGGTTTGGAGGTATAAGGGTGTTTTATGTAATTTTACTTGTACTTATTCTTCTTCTTGCCAATTAATGAATGAAGGCCTTCTTGTTGAAGCGAGGGCCCAAAGACGTATTCAAATTGGACAAACTGCGATTATTGAGATTGTCTTCTCTTGCATGATTTTATACGCTTCCTATTCTTGTTTCATGCCTTTTAAGTTTCATGGTCAAGATGAAATTTTACATGTAATTGTTTAATCCATCTCGAAGCTAAATATTTTGGATCAAGTGGTATTAGAGCTAGTCTTTGTAGATGCAAATTTCATGATTGTATGCTAACCAGAAATAGGCTCCAAGAGGTGAAGGGAAACTAGAGTCTTTTGATCTTTGAAGCGGGACGTGCGCATTGAAGAAGAAACATGGATGACGATGCTAGAAATGAGGGAGGAGAAAAACTTCCACAAAACATTCTACACAATGGCAGATCAGGTTGAGAATTTTTTCCCCAGGCTTGAGAAAATAGAAAGGAGGGAGAATGCTTCAAAAGAATGAGGCTTGATGCATGGAGATGATGGAGGGGATCCACATCCTTCTCCTTCGTGAGTGAAATTTCTTCTTGTCTCACCATCGTCATAGGAATTCGGAAAATGAATGCAAGAAACCTTTCTTAAAATTAGATGTCAAATTTGATCTTCCCATATGGAAATGGTGAAAGTAATGCGAGAAAAACTTAACAATTGGATTAGGAAGATTGAATTCTACGCAGATTCAACAAATTAAGGAGGGTGAGGCAAAGATCCGGTTGGATTCTCTTTGGTTGAATGACGGCGCTGCTCTTGTCTAGTGGGAGAGAAAATTGCAAGGCGGCCAAAATTTGGGTAACCTTCACTCCTCATGGCATAGTTTAGTTCTGCATTAAAGATCAATTATATCCCTTGGGTTATAATAAAAAATCCTTAATGGAGTGGCAATACCTAAGGCAAGGCAAATGCCAAAATTTTCAAAGATTTCTGCAGGAATTTAGAAAACATGCACTAAATTTGGGCATTCATTAGATTCACTTGAAGTGGTAACTAAGTATATTGGGTCATTACATAGTTACATTAGGTATTCATTATTAATGTTTGAACATACTGCGATTGACTTAGCCGGTGTAAAGGCCATTCATCTTGAAAACGAGGGGGCAAAGAAATGATAGAGATGATCATTCAAAAGAAACCTTTCAAACCTTCAAATGGAAAATCCAAGGGGAAAGAAAAGGAAAGGAAAATAAGATGGCATCGACAAAGAAAGATGAAGGACTCACTTATTGCACTCACTGCAAAAAGGAAGGTCTGATGATGATCATTGTTGAAGATGTACCCGAAGAAAAGAAGCCAAAGAGATATGGTGGAAAAGGAAAACATAAGACTATAGCAACCGCGCAACAAGACCTTGGATGCGACTCTCGCGATGAGACATTGATCAAAGTAGCATGCAAAAGGTACTCTTTCTCTTCATGTTAATTCAAGATCGTATACGAAGCACTAGTTCAACGGAATGAGGCCTCTTCCTAATGAAAAAAAAAGAATTGACTTATTTCATATTAGAGTTATCATAAACTATACAAAAGCGAAAACTATATTTGATTAAGTTTCTCAGAAAGCAAATTTAATCTAAGAATCGTCTGGTTAAAAGTTGGGCTTATAATTCAAGCCTCATCCAAAACCTTATCCGCTTGGATGGATACATGACAAAGCGAAATTAAATGTAACCAAGCAATGTAAGGTTGAATTTTTAATTGCTTCTAAACTAGTGGATAGTAGAAGCTTGGGTGTCATACCATTGGATATTTGTGATATTGTGTTAGGGAGTCTGTATCTTTATGAGAGGAAAAGAAATTTTCTTTCAACTTGAAAATAAATACCAAATCACAAAATATGGGATAGAATATATTGTAATGGCTCATCAAACCAAGGACATTGCAGTATTGTAAGTGCGGGACGGATGAAGAGATTGGTGAATTCCAATAAAGGGTGTTTGCATGATGGTTGTGACGACAAAGATGCGAGAAATGTTTGATGATTTCCAAGGGTGTGATACGGTTCATAAAAAGGAATTATTTGAATTTATTTCTAACTATGATGAGTTGTTTCGGGGAACCGAGGAGGATTGCCTCCAAAACGGGAAATTTAACATGAGATCCATTTGCAACATGATGCTCCATTACCAAACATTGGTATGTACAAAATGTCGACTATCGAGATGGAGGAGATCAAAAGCGATCTGAGGAATTATTGAACCAAGGGGTCATCGACGAAAGTACTTCTCCATGCGGCTCACAAATCATTTTTGGTGCCTAATAAAGATGGAACATGGAGGATGTGCATGGATTATCGAGCGCTAAGAAAAATCACGATGAAGAACGGGATACCCTCTCCCTCACATTGTTGATTTGTTAGATCAATTAAAGAATGATATCTATTTCACCAAATTGGATTTGCGTATTGGTTATCACCCAGTGCGAATTGTAGAGCGAGGACGTGTGGAAAACCGCCTTCAAGACCAAACGGGGGTTGTTCGAATGGATGGTGATGCCATTTGAATTTGTGTAATGCTCAGTCACGTTCATGAGGGTCATGAATGATCTTTTTAGGCCTTTGATTGATGAATTTTTTCTTGTATATCTAGATGATATTCTTGTCTTTTGTATAACTTGGGATGAACATGTATGCTATGTAAAGAAAGTTCTTGATGTATTGAAAATGGAATAATTGTATGTAAAATTTTCCAAGTGTGAGTTCGGGGAAAACCTCTTTGGTTTACCTAGCTAATATTTTCGGTAATGGTCGATTAAGAATAGACCCCTCTAAAGTTGAGGTGAATGTAAAATGGCCTAAGCCTACCGTGTAACGAGTCTGTAGTTTTCTAGTTGCGGTATAGTATTGGAGAAGATTCATTCCCAGCTTCTCCATTATTACTTCACCCTTACACGCATTGTGAAGTGTGAAACAAGCCTTTCAATGGGGAGGAAAGCAACAATCCTTCGAAGTAGTGAGAAAGTGTACTTGCACGGTTTGGCTTTACCTAATCTCCAACATCCTTTTGAGATAAAAATCGATGCAGTGGATACGCCATGGGGGATGTATTGTTGCATAAAATGAAGCGGAAATATGTTACCATTCAAAGAAATTTTCCCAGGGCTATTATCAACTATCTCACTTATGACAAGGAACTCTATGCTATGGTCCAAAGTGTGAAAAAGTGGAAACACTACGATCGGAAGAAAAGACCATTATCCATACGGATCACAGCTCTTCTGGTAGCTTTGGTAGTCACAAACCAAGTTACAACGAGGCTCATCATTAAGGTGGATGGGTTTTCTATAACAATTTAACTTTAGTAATAAAGTATAAGAAGGGCACTAGCGACAAACGTGAGATATGATCTCTCACCTCCTATTGTTGCTTCTACTATTTTTCGTAATGATTTGTTGTATTTTGAAATTTGTGTTGAACAATATGCTAACGATGATGAATTTAAGGCAATATATGAAAAACTACCTCATGGATCATAGGTGGACCTTTATCATTTGCGAAGTTGTTGTATCACCTTGGCAAACATGGATACCTGATAGAAAGGGTACATGTGGCTCAGGCCATACCTCTCTTGTGTCAAGACATTACGTTGAAAAAAACCTTATGTCATTTACAAAGGTTTTCTTTTGGCCTCATATGAAAAACATTGTAAATCAATATGTAAAAGGGTGTGTGATGTGTTAGCAACATCCATCTAATAGAAAACTTGGCCTTTACACACCACTCCCTTCAAGTAGTCCATGGGAAAGTGTGTAGATGGAATTTGTAGGTCGTTTTCCCATGTCTGGGAAGGGTCACAAATATTTTTATGTCGTCGTGGACCATTTCAGTAAAATGTGTATATTAATGCCTTGTAAGAAGTAGGTCAATGCGGATCGATTTGCTTGTCTTTTATTTCATTTTGTTTGGGTCACTTTGGATTGCACACATCGATTGTGTCAGTTGAGACTCTCACTTTCTTGGATATTTTTGGACCGGCTTGTGGAAAATGATGGGCACCAAGTTGAAGAAGTACGAAATTTCATCCACGGTGATGGGATACCGGAAGGTTGTCAACTATACCATGGTGCACTTATTTCAAGGCTATTGTTGCAAACATCCAACATTGTGGGATGAGCATCTTTCTTGTGTGCAACATGCCTACAACCAAATGCATTCTTCTACGCAACGTTCACCATTTGAGACATGTTTTGGTTACCTACCAAAAGGATCCTTTTGACATGGTATTCGAAGGGATGAAGATTCCGGTGGAAGTGATGATAGGGGAAAAAGCGCAATGGTTCGTCGAATGAATATAGTCGTTCACCAAGCGGTACGGGAGCGGTTAAAAAAGATTCAAGCTTGATATAAGGCTCGACATGATAAACACCGAGTCAACCACCAATTCCATATCGGCCAGGACATGATGAAGGAAAGGAAAGAAGTTGTGACCAATACGGTATGGTCCATTACCTGTATTGGAGAAGATTGGGAACGATGAATTTCGTCTAGACTTACTGGATACGTGTACTCGGTAGTGAATGTCGAAAATCTAAGAATTTATGAAGCCACCATTGATTATGGACACGGAAGAGGTAGGATCAATTCCTATAGTGGATGAATTTGCACCAAAATATATTGACGAATTTCCGAGATTATATCATCCTCGGCCAGGACTTCACAACGAGGAGATGTGGAACATATTCATGTTGGCTTCGAAAGCGATGCACCAAACGAGGCTAAATGGCTAGAAAAAGAAAGTGAGGGAGAAATTCCCTCACTTTCCAATTGACGGATAAGTATTTTTGGTGGTCCAAAAGCTCCTAAGTGGGGAGGATTGATCCGGGTGGATCTACATACACCAATGGCAAGGGAAAAGACTCAAAATTCAAATTGACGAAATGTAGCAAACCCATTCTATAAATCGTGATTGCAACAATGCAAACTGAGTTCGTCAAGCGGAAGGTTCATATGTGAAATTCTAGAGTGGTCAAAGTTTTTAAGGTTGATTGGGTGATATGGCAAGTTGAGGAGGTATATTTTTCACATATTTCATTAACGAATTCGGCTAGCTCGAGCCAGTTACGCGGTGAAATTGTGGAACTAATTTATCCCATTAGGCCTAAAAATAAATTTCAAAAATTGGAGGGATTTTTTTATTTAAAAACAAAAAATATATATATGAAAAAAAAAGAGGGCGGGTCGTGACCCCCACCCTAACCCCAACCACATAGCAATAAAATATTAAAAATTGTGGGTTCGGCGGCCATGACCTTGCCAGCCATCCAACGGAAATGACATATTAATGGGTGGCGCAGTGTCACCCCCATAGCCCCCTCCTCATTGCACTATTTTTGATGACGGGTAGTTGGGAAGGCTGCTCGATGTGGGTATGGCCCCATTACAAACTACATTGAGTTTTGAAAAAAACAAATACACATGATTTTGGGAGGAATTAGCATGGTTTGACCGCTCGGCCTCCTCCCCACCATTTCGGATCTTAGCAGATTTGTGCCAACGGATTCCTTTGGGAAGTCACTCCATAACCTTATATAAAAGCTCAACTTTTCACTAGTGCGCCAAGTAGACCGAGAGTGACACGAGTTCTAGGCAGGCCGGAACCTTGAGCCTTTTCGAGAGAAATGGAACCATGATGCGAGACGAATTTCCGGAAGGGCAGAGATTCTCGAGTCCAAATTGGATAAATTTTATATGAATTCTACACTACTTGGCAACAAGAATCTGATGGTGTTTTAATTACTTGCCAAAAGAGGTCTCAATTTTCTGGCCACTTTCCGGCTTGGAGTAAGGATGTTATATGTAATTTTACTTGTACTTCTTCTTCTTCTTTCCAATTAATGAATGAAGGATGTTGGGTCAATTCTTGGGTAAATTAACGCGAGCATTTAATTATCAATCCGGGTTTGTAGAAATTAGAAGCATCTCCAAAATATGGATTTCAACCACGATTCAGAGTTTAGAAGATGAATTATTGTTAATTAAGGGAAATGCATATTACGAATATAAATCTAGCAATAATTTCTAAATTCTAAACAATAGATTAAGATACATGAAGTAATAATTGAAGAGGCTCTTCAATAAAAAGGGTCCTAGTTGTCCTTCATCATATATTTCATTTATCATTAATGCTATTGTGAAAACGAGAATCAAAAAAGCGGGGAAAGATGAATTTTAGTTTTAATCTCTTAATCGAGATAGAAGAAGTATTTAACTTAAATACTAGTTTGTATCTTCGTATGTAGAATAGAAACAAGATTAAGATCCATCAGCAATCAAAGCATGTAAAAGCATAAAGATGAATTCTAACTTAAAATCTTGATTAGATAGAAAGAGTGCTTAATTTAAACACTTGTTGTCTGTCATATGCGGAGTTAATAATGATCGGTAGATTCATCGATACTTGAAAATAAACAAATTAAACATAAGCAAACTAATTCGAAGGAAATTACGGCTACGAAATAAACTAAGAAGTGTGCTTAGCTTGGTGTGGGGGTGCCCTCACCCTTGACTTGTGCCCCGAGAGTACTTTCAGCTACTGAAACTTATTCAATGCATGAGAAAATGATAAATTATGTCTTCAATTAACTTCCAGAAAATAAGAATCCCAAAGTCTCGAGGATTTCTCCTACTATCTTCTCTTCCTTCTACTCTACATTACCTCCTTACTTGGAGAAAAAACACTCCTATTTATACATGAGTGCTTTGAAAACAATATAAGCAACTCATAATTACATATCCACTTTTCTCTCAACCAATATCCCTATAATTACAAGATATGATCCTTAAAATCCTCACTCTTCTCTCACAAATATTGGATGAGATATGTTATCCAAATCTCCATGATCTTCTTCTTGGAATCTTCCATGATCTTCTCCTTGGAATCTCCATGATCTTCTCCTTATAATAAGCTTGAAAAATTATCCTTTGAATTATTGAAATGGTGGAGGAAATATTCAAAAGGATTTTGAATAATTCTTCGAATAATCCTGCACACATTTACAAAGCTCATCCACATTTAAGATATTAGTGAAATATGTCAATTTTCCAATAATTAATCATACATTATCTAATAATATTAAAAATAAATAAATTGAAATAATGAGGTGAACCATGAAATGGTATCATGAATGGTTAAATGAGGTGATGGAATGTGATAAATGGCGAGGATAAACATGATGAGAAAATGTGACAATTATGAGCCAGACATACCCCCAAAGTTTGAACTTGTTGCATGTCCTCACGCAACCTTGCATGGCTAAAAACTTTTGTCTTTGCATGATTATGGTTTCTAGCAATGTATCATTCCAAGAGGTGAAATACATGTCTTGCAAGCGTGTTTTCTATAGTTGGTTCTTGTGTTAACAACATTCATTTGTTTTTTTATTTGTGGTGAAGTCGAACATGCAGTTATAAGTACGATTACCAGCCAATAATGAAAGTAGTTAACAGGCGCGGGGAAAACCACCAATAATGACGATGGCTCTCAAGGTACAAGAGGTACAATCCACGAAATTTGAACAATGAGTGGCGTCGAACACTCACGAAGAATCATGCGATCGAAGGCCAATAATGATAACCTTGTGTCGAATGCGAAGAACCTTCCATTGAGGCATGCGAGCTCCAAGGTACCTAAGGGAGTCTCTATATCAGCTTCCTGTATAATGAGCTGAAGTCGACGGAAGTGACCTTGATCGAAGGTGGACCATAATGTTTCCCATCATCGACACGAGACAAAGGAACATGATGTTTGTGAATCAAGACCGATAGAGAATCGAGAGGGAGGTTGAAAATTGCGAGAGGCCAACTTCTCTTGAACATATTGGCGGCACGACATTGGATTTGGCAGTATTTTACCTTCAAGGGATCTAAGGTCATGAGTGACTTGGCAAAATGAGATGAGTGGTCAAAAGAGATTACCCAAACCCATGGAGCGAGCGAGAGAACGAGATGAGATGTTCCCAACCGGGAGGCACGAATGCGGACAAGTGCATTGTTCAAGAGCGACATATTGCCGGCACGACTATAATATTGGTTCCATTTTCCCCACCATTTCTAGCGAGTACCCCAATTATTTTTGAAACAAGCTTGAAGGGGATAACATGTGCTTGTGATATAAGTTTGTTCTTCGGAAAAATCCAACCTAGTACATTTTACGAGCCATTAGGAAGAAGGAACTCGAGTAAATTCATTACGACGAAGTCCGATGTCATCGGTTTTTAACGAGTCTGACAAAGGAAGAACTTTGTGTCTTTTCATGTTTAGAGATTTTGAAAAGTTTTGAAAAATAAAACTCCGGCAATCCTTTTTCGTAGGTAGTCTCACATGTCAAAGAAAGGTAGAAAACTATGTTTGAAGGCAACCTCCTAGTCTTGATAGGCTAGGGTATTCCTTTTTCGTAAATAATCTATCCCAACTTTGAAAAAGGGAGTAAACGTATATCGGGTAGATGTTGTTTCACGGCCAATTTAACGAGCTCAAAACGACAAGTGACTCGACGTCTTTCGAGTTTAGAGAGTCAAAAAAGAGTTGAAAGGTGACTCCAATAGTGAATTTTTCGTGTTTTTACCGAGTACAAAAAAGTATAAAATACAACTCATCTCTTCGTCAAAATCATGTGGAAAACCTGTTGCTGCACAAAAAGACACGTGTAAAACATATTCGGCAAAAACAATGTGAAAATATATTGAAAAACATGTTAAAAAACCCATTTAGGACTTGGAAAAGCTATAAAAGACCAACGGTGGTAAAAAATATTTACTTTTCACTTTTTACCTCTTTACGGAGCAATAGTGACCTTTTTTTGCTTTGATCTTCGGGCGAACGGAAGTGCAACCAATCCTGCCCGAACCAAATCGGCCTTCCGTCCGGTTCGAGGTAGAGCGAACCTTTTTGCCCATATTTTAAGCTACATTTTTACGTATTTAATCATTATTTGAGGTGTTGTAGGAGAAAGTTTTCAAATTTTGGGGCTCCACGGTTGGCGGAGTTCGGGGCACGGACCGTGCCAATCTCTCTATTTTACATAGAGGTTGCGCTAGTTAGCGCGGCTTGTTAGCCAATGATCCGCCAAGCTGCCTGACACAAAATATGGCTAAGCTTTCTCAGAATTTGAACCGATGAAATTTAATTTTGAATACCCCGAGGAGGTTTATAACATTCCTATGTTTGATTTGATGCGGTACCCGGAAAAAGTCGTCATCGAATGGAAAGAGAGAGAGAACACGAGCGAGGAAGATGAATTGGCAATGGGAAATGAGCATTGTATGAATGCTCTCGAGGTGTGGGGTGAAAAAATTCTTTACGACGCCATGTCTCGGGCTTAGCACGAACTACGCAGTATCTCATCGGCATACGGATGAGGATGAGAGAAGTTGGAAAACTTCAAGACCCCGGTACTTGAGCTCGAAGTGTGGGATGTGCTTCATCATGGCCCCGGACTTTCTTGTGGGGGTCCAGGTCCTATTTTGGCCCAGGCACCGGGCTAGGGAGAAAGCATGGCAATGGTTATGGAGAGGGTGTGCCAAGGGGCATGCAAGGGAACGGGGAAGCGGGAAAGTAGACATTCATACTATCCCCGCTCTAGCACTAAGATTAGTGCTACACACCATTACACGGGTTGTGGGATTGCGAGGCACCGCACGAGGCCACAAAGACGCGGCTATTTCTTGCATTGCGGTGCATGAACCCCGGCTATCTTTGATTGGGCCACGGCCATGACCATGAACATTAAAGAGCAACTTACAAAATGCAAGCAAGCCAAGCGAAACAATTTGGATACGAGTCGAATTACGATGTCATTCTTCGTGGAACAATTACCAATTTTCCGGTTCCGGGATGCCATAGTCCGGATCCACCTGCGAGAGAGCCACGGATGGCTCGATGGGTGGTATTGATGCCGGGCGAGCGTATGAATGTCTGGTGGCCCGGTTCTTTGACGCTTCGACGACGAGTTGATCATCGTGGAGGAGCGGCCCTATGTGAGTGCGATTTCTTGAAGACCCATACCTTTCGCTGCAGGAGGAAAGGCGGGATGAGGCCCAGGTAAGACTCTTTTTAATTTTATGAGTTTATGATTTTGGTATACATGCATGTTCTAATAGCTAATCCTATATGTATGTCGATGTTGGCCCGAGAGGGCGATGGAATGTCACCAATAGTGAGGAGGACCCCTCTCGCTTATGACCCTCAAGGTGAGGGGCGAGGGGGGCAGGCTGCATCTGAGAACCTAGAGGGGATTGCTCACGAGTTCGGATTATTGTAGTTTCGCTGATGTTCCCCTAGCTTATCAAAGGCACAGTGGGGAGTGCGGGTCATCTCCACTTGTGCCCGAGGCGGTTAGTGCGAGAGCGATGACGTGCTACCACGAGCACCATGCGTTAGTCACCTAGACTTTTTATTTTCATATTTTTGAGAGACATGTTGTCTCGGATGTAAGCGAAACAAACATGTATATTTTTGGTTTTATATGATGCACACATTAGAACACTCGACATATATATATACATCTATTTTCTACATGGATCTTGTTTTACATACATGATGATGTTTTTATATGTTATGCAAATTTCTAATACAATGTTATCTAATGTATCGGCTAAATAATCCGCATAAATAATGACCCAATGGAAAGATTCATTCACAAAATACATCGAACCAACATATTTTATTTTTACACGAGCTTAAAAATCACAAACGCAAGCTATGCTTGAAGATGGGTTTCATTTTGACACAAGCTTGAAAAAAAAGTAAACTATGCTTGAAAAAATAGGCATGCCCACAGCATGATTACTCAATTCGAAATTGCACATGCCCCCCAAGCTTGAGTCCATAGGAAATTGAGTGAAGGTTCAAAACACAAAAGTAAGAGACTCAACTTTGAATTTTCAGAAATCTAACAAAACTCGAATTGAAGGCAGGAACATGTTTCATTGTTTTAACGAGGTTGACACACTTAAAATAATAGTCCTCAAACCATCTTGTTTCATTGTTTAGGGAGCTTGACACAAGAAAAGGAACTATGCTCGTCGTTACTCGGGAGCGACAGAGAGGAGAATCCGATGCGGCAATGATCTCACAATAATTGAGTTCAACCGAGGTCGAAGGCATCGATTCTCCTAAAAAGGAAACTGTTCGGGAGAAGGCATGATCCATGGTTCGGTAGGCCTAGATATCATATTGACTTGAACAATATCGGTGGTGGAATGGGGAAAATATCCATGAGAATGGGGTCCTTGAAAATACTGGTCCTATGCGCTCGGGGGGATTAGGAATTTGATCCATGTATGGCACGTTGTTCTCGGAAGACAAGGTAAATAAATACAGGCGATCGACGGTAATAATCTTGCCCTCATGTGGAAACTTCAAAAGTTTAAAGAGGGTGGACGGAATGCACAACATGGCGTGGGTCCAACTACGGCCAAAGTAGAATATTTTAGTCGAGTTTGGCATCAACAACTTCCATTTCGACGTTGACTATCTTTCCTTGCAATGTAATCGGTAGACTCGAGAACACCCAAGGGTTTCGATTCCCTTCATCGAATGCCTCAAGGACATTGGGAGATGAAGTGAGGGGTGGAGAGCCAATGGCGTTCCGAGAAAGCACATGAAATAACGCAGGTAGATGCACCTTCGTCCACGGTAGCTCTTGTGAATATTGAGGCCATTAATGCGGAAGCTTGTATAACAAGTGCAATCTGGTGCGAGAAGTCGGGGGAGATGGCTCTAGATCGAAGGTGAGAAGGCTAGAATTGGCGGGATCAATCCTGGGTGTAGATAACAAAGCTTTATGTTGAGATGGACAACTCTGAAGTACTTCTGGCACGGACATCACGGAAGGCTTTTGTGCCAAATCCTCAACAATGTTGTAATGTTGAGCAGCATGGGCGTTCGGATTATGGGAGACTTTCGGAGAACACCTTTGGAAGGTGGATGTACAATGGGTTCGGCAACCGGGCCTTTCAATCTCAAGAGGACCGGAGAGCGAAATTGGGGAGGAGGGCCATCCAACGACTTCCTTCACGGCGCTGGTGTGATCCGGCATAATCCTTCGACTAAGTGGCAATGAAAGCAGTGCCAGCACCATTCATCGTAAGAAAACACGAGACCCAAACGGTACGAATGGCGAAGGTGCTCGACCATACGGAGTCTGTACAAGGATGTTCATGGAAACTGTCGAATTCCCTTAAAGCCCTTAAGAATTTGACTAACCTCGGATCGTCTAGGACAATCTTTACGTAGTGGTCTTCATCACAAATCGGGCAAGGGTACTTCGGTTTTTTCTTTGACGAACCATCATCGGCGCGTGGTTTGGACAATTGGTTTTGGGGCATCGGTTTGGATTTGCCTTTGCCCTTATTTTTCCCTTTGGAAGTCTTGTCCTGAGGATTGGCACGGACGAACGTTGACCTCACCGCCAGTATTACCGAATGCAGGGTAGCCTAAGGAGCGGAGATTGTTGGAAGAATTCAATTTTAAGCGCATTGGAGAAGACTTGTGAGAATTCTAAGAGACGGAACCAATAACACGCCTATTGATGGAGTAGGCGGTGCTTTAGAGGTCCTGGTCGCGGGGGGCATCGATCGAAGATGTCATATAACGTGCCCAGTTGAGAGTACACTAAATCGAAGTGTTTTGGGCACGAGCAATGGCTTGTTCCTCGATTCTGTCACCCCATAGCAATGTCTTGTGCAATCTTATTGACAAAAGAGGTAGTGAACCGGTAGGTTAGAAGGTGATCGGGGATGTCAGAACGATCGGACGACGGCAACGTCTGTTCGTGTATGTGATACAAATATGTGTAGCTTTGTCTTGTTTTAGAGATGTCGAGGAGATGCGTCTTGACTTCGTAACGAACCGATGGCGGAAGTATGTGAAGCCATAGCTTGAAGTCTAAAATATTGAAAAATACCATGGGACGATTCTATGTACCATTTATGACGACACCGGTGAGAGTGCGGCGGAAAAGGCATAGCTTGAATCGAGTCATCCACCCGAGAATTCGAAGAACACCATAAATGGTATGTGATATGTGCTTGAGGTCTTCTCGATTTGCCCTCCAAACTTGAACAATAAACTTCCTTCATCGGAACCGAAGCCAATATGGATTATGAGAATCATATCATTGGTCTCCAGATTTGGACACGTCTTGTGTAGAAGTGGCGAGAAAAGGTAATTGAGGGTTGAAAGGCATACTGAGTCCCCAATAAGGACACATGCACCGTACTCCCATCTGGTTGAGCATAACTTCTGCCCCCATTGGTTATGTCTGGAGGATTTTGACCATAGAAATTTATAAGCGGATAATTGGGTTGATATGGAGGTTGAAAACCGGATACGAGGGTTGATATGGGGTACTAATTCTAATTATACGTGGGTCTCGATTGAAGCGAGTGTAAGGATTTTCTTGCGGAGTATAAGTATAACTGCAAGAACATGATGAGGGTAATAACCAAAACCTTGAGGGGGGTTATGGCGAGTGAGGCCGACCTTGAGGGTAATAGCCACCTTGGGGTTGAATGAAATTTTCTTTGGTAAGTGAGGCCTGTGAGTCGGATAAGTCGGGTGCACGGGTGGGGTTCGGCTATGGTATAGAATAGATCGGCGGCGGCCGGGGTTAGCGAGGTTGTGTAGGTTTTCCTGGTTTTAACGGAGTTGACTGGGCGATGAGAAACACCGAGTTTCCCCGGTGAGCCGGTTGGCCGATGGTGGGGAGTGGGCCGAGGTTGTGCCGTCGCCCGGCTTGACCTAGGGCTGAGGACCATAGGGGTGGCCCAAATTTGTGCAACATTTTGACCAATTGGAAAATGAGGGTGCTGAGGTTGCACCGATGGTTGAGAAGGATGGAGTTTTTCCCCCGGGGACATGCTGAAGGTCTAGGTTGATAAATCAGTTTCCATGTCGGTCCAGCATGAGACACCTGGTTGGACCATAGGGTGAGGTTGTAAGTCGACCTTGAGGATTGTAAGGCGCGCACGGTTGTAAAATAATCCTGTTTGGACGAAAGGAGTTGTCCTTGCGGAGTCTATTATGCATACCCTGGGCGGTGAAGGTTGTCCACACGAAGGTTGTCCTTGCGAGCCGGAAATCATATCCTTGCGAAACAAAGGTTGTCACGAAGGGTTTCCTTGTTATTTAGAAGGTTGCATAGGCGGGGTAGGTATAAAGCCAGATTAATATCTTGAAGGCAAGAGAAAGCCTCGGGAGCGGGAAAAATAATGGGGTTACAGTCATCATATTGAAATGGAAATGAATGAATCGGGGTACCATCGGCTCCATAATGAGAAAAGTAAGAATGATTGAATCCTGAGATGATGATCAACCTAGGAGATCGGCGACTATAAAGTCATGGAATGCTCTTGGAGAAAGGTTCTCGAGAATGAGAAGCTATATAAACATCTTTAGGAAGCTGACGGAGGTCCTAGTTGGTGAGAGTCGGGCGACAAGGCGGCGTAGGCGCGACCATGTAGACGGTAGGTCGCGAGGTACGATATGACAAAAGGAGATGTCGTGAGAGGTGTACGTGGTGACATCTGCGGGGAATGATCGGTTAGTGGATGAGTCGATATTCCCATAGAGGCAATAGCGACCATGACACGACTTAAAGACCTATATGTTGCGGGAGTGATGGACCGGAGTGAATACATAGCAGAGATGGTTTAGGGATGTCTTCGGGAAAAATTTGATCTTCACCATAAGTAGGAATTCCCCTCACTAGGAATAGAGGTGGATGAGTCCATATCGACCTGCTTGTAAGATCTTCTAAAAGACGACAAGGACTAGGAGGTATGATAGCGGCCAAAATGGTAGTCTGATGTAAGAGGAGGGAAGTGTTCCCCAACTCCAAATCGAACCAAGTGTTGGACAAGGGCCAATTGAACTCAACCTAGTCCTCAAGGAAGTTCGGATATAACGGTCACATTCGGGAAACTCGGATACAACGGAAATTTGATGTATGAAGGGCGAGAGACCTACGATGAATCGTTTGTATAAGGACTACCGGTGAGCGAGCGTGGTTCCACCACGGTGACAATAGAAAAAGAGGGAGAGATCAAGAAATAAAGACACACGGGTAAAAACCAAGGCAAACAAAAACGAGGACGAGAAAATCAATCTCTAAATGGGCGTGTGATCGTAGGTGATTAATTTTACCACATTGAAATTAGAAATTTTATTGTTTCATGTTTTAAGAGTCTAAGAAACGAGTAAAAGATGACTCTATCACTTTCGGTTTGAAAAGAAGCATGAAAGGACAAACGATCTTTTCAAATTTAGGGAATCGGTAAAGATTAAAATGACTACTCTCGTAATCTAGGTAAATGGGTGTACGAGATATCCATTATTTGCCATATACACCTTGGTAAAAATGAAGAAAATCAACGAGACTTAACATACGTACGAGTAATCTCTCTGAATGTTGTGTCCGGTGTATCATGGTTAAAAGGCGGCGAGACTCAACTTCCTATGGATAAAGGATTTGCAACCTAATGGGGTCTCCCTTTATATACACGACGGTACGGGGAGCACAAGTCCGTATTAGCGGCGTACGTAGAAAGATGGCGAGTGACGACTACTAGGATTAAAATGACTGAACACGTCTCTACCTTAGACTAATAGATGTTCGGAGTTAAGTTTCAATGTTGCCCTAGGTTAATTCGGTAAATTTTAAAGTTGATCTTCAATTTACGTTTCGATTTCAAGGCCTTATCGAATGTTGAATCTCCATCAAAACCTCTAGATGCAAACTACATGCCACAAAATATCATTTCGTTAAATGAAGGGCTGTCTACGAGAGAGTTGAGAGCTTTCAAATGATAGCGAAATGAACACATGAAAACATCCACTACGCGATCTCAATGCAAGCTAATGAAGCGGAAAACTTTTCTCTAGAATTGTACAACATAGTAATGCGAAAAAAAATTCAATTTTCACTATGCCAATCGGGAGTAAAAAGATTTTTTTTTTTGTATTTTTCAATATATTAGAGCAAATTCACTAAATAAATGAAAAACTAATGAAAACATCAATTTGAGAATGATAAAGAGAGAATTTGAAACCAAAACGAGTTCACTCAACTCAAACAAGCACAATCGAAGACTCAAACCGGTGACGAAATCCCTCGAAAGCGAAGAAGAATCTCGGAAGAGACTCAAAACAGCCGTGTGATCTAGGCTTGGAGCAACACAAGCAAGGCGAGAACGAAAGAGAGGACAATCATTCAATAAATGCAATGACTCAATATGATTCGACGAAGATGAATGCAAAGAAGCAGAAACAAAGTTTACGGGAAAACAAAGACCCAAAACTCCCACGGGAGGCTCAACACAACGAAGCACCTAGAAGCCCTAGGGCTAAAATGCAAAAGCTGACGAAAGGGCGAAAAGGCCCGGAGGCAAGGGCTAAACACGGTAAAAAATGACCTCAAAGCACTCAATCAATCGGAAAAAACAAACTAGGACCAAAACTCAAGCTCAAAGAGTCCAAAAACGAGCCAAACCCTAAAACCGAAGCAAGGTTGGTGCACACATGCAGGTACATGTCTGCGCCAAACGAGGGGATAGGCGTGGGGGCCTAACAGAAACTCGTGCCCTTGGGCGTGACTATCTAGGGATAGGCTGCGCAAATCAATTTTACCCTTAGAAAATTATATGAAAATGAACAAATAGAGAGTAGATCTAACCTTCGGGGGTTGAACAAGGTTTTAACACCAAGGAAGGTGAACAGAAAAGTAGACTAATCGAAGCAAAAAGGCAACCTTGATGGAGGAAGGAACAACTCACTTTGGTCCCTAGCGGAGTCGCCAAATTGTTGTGGAGGTAAATCCCCTGCGGACGAGGAGGTGATCACCCAACCCTAGAGTGGGTCTAGCAACGATCGAAACACGCAAAGCTATTGATTCCTAGTTACAAAAAAATAGAATCGCGATAGATCGCTTACGCGTGATTCCTTCGGCTAGCATTGTCAAGAAAAGTGGTGCTTTTGTTCCTAGCTAGATATGTTATGATTCGTGAGCTTGCTTTGCACATCCGGATACATGTACATGCGAAAGAAAGACAAAAATGCAACGTAATATATCACACTTTATAACTATCGATCGGTTAGAGAAGAACAAATGAAATTGCATTATATAATAGACAAACACAATCATGGAACCAATAGCGAGTCATGTATATTAAGATATGAGAGAATGATTACAATTGGTGCTACGACGTCGTGATCTTTCTTCAAGTTCAGTGGACGTGTCTTACAAATCTCGTCGGATTTGACAAAACTCTCCCTCACGGGGTTCTCCTTAGCTGCAGCACTCTTGATTGTCACTCGGCTATAAATTTCCTTCCCAAAAGTTCGGCTAGCTAGCAAATGGAGAGGGTAGGCTTTTATAGAGGGAGAAGGAGAGGGGTTAGGGTCCCTATAAGCATGGGGAAGGTCCTATCTCTTAGGAAGGTTCCATGAGGTGGAAAACCACTTCCTAATCGGGGAGATGCGGAGCCAAATAACCCAACCTCTTTTGATGATTCATTCTGAAGTTGTTAGAATCAAACTTCCGCCTTATATTGTTAAAAAACATTCCTTAATAGGCTTGAGCGCGGGCACAACACGGGGACGAGACGCCGGTGGCGCGCCCACCGATTGTACATTTTCCCCCATTGGTGCGAGGATGAAGCGGCTACCGCCAATGCCAAAACATGGAGTTTTAGGGTTTTTCGGAAGGAAATGTTCTTGAGGAGAATTCTTTCCCTTATGCAAAAGGATGCCATCGAGGTGTTTTCGGGACATTTCTTGTTCACGAGGTCACGGGAATAGTCCTCCGATGTACGGGACGAGGGATTGCGGTGATGGTGACAAAATGTTGTGTAACATACATGTACGCAAGCGAAGTAAGTCATGTATTGGAAATGATAAGTCATTAATATGCATAAGAAAACCTTTTCTCATATTTTTGAATCATGCAAAAATAGATATCAATGTATTTGAATCCGTGAAATGAAGTGTAGGTTGGAAGAGTCATGGTAGTCGACAATATGTGAGATGATGAATGGAATGAAATGGTTATGAATATTCCCTCCCCAAACGAGATGTTATTTTTACAAAAGGTGAAAGATGATGTAATATGGTGAGGAATTTTCCAAGTTCATTTACTTTCAACATGTAAGAAAATTGTTTGATTAAAAATTAGAAAATAACATACCTTCACTTACCCAAATAGTTGATGAACTATGCAATATAAATGTAGTTGTTGTCGCTTCTGGATCTGGAAAATTCCATGCTGATTTTCATGGAGAAAATGTGATCCAGGTGGATTACACAGGTACAGGTACAAATGGCTTAAGTACAAGGCTCAAAAATCAAAGTGTTCGAAAATCCTTCGAACAAAGTTCAAGCTGTAGATCTCGAAATTTTGAATCCAACGGCGCAGACGGCACTCAATTAAATTACGTATGAAGGAGTTAGGAGCAATCAAAGTTCGAGAGGTTGACTTGGTGATGGCAAGCGGAGACTAAGGAGGCAAAAATTTTTGCTGAAACCGACCCATAGGATTCGACCAACTTTGTGGCCAAATTCCGGGCGAATTTGTGGGACCGTTAAAAGCACTCCCTTCGGTCAAAATTCGAAGGTTCAAACGACGAGTTTGTTTTTTTTTATTATGAAAAGAAAAACAAAAAATATATATATAAGGGTGGCGGGCCACCAGCCGCCACCCCATCCGCACGTAGTTATATTAAAAAAAAAGAAATGTGTTGGGGTGCGGTGGTCAACCCCGCCTCTGCCTTGTGATCCTAGCAGTATGATAGCACATGACATATTAAATGGGGCACGTACACATGGCACGTTATCATATGGGGCGGGCCGCCCAACATGGGTCCGGCCCCCCCACTTCACATCAAATGTTTTAAAAAAATATTCAACGGTTCAAACGGAATTTTATATATATAATTATTCCACGCCAAGTTAAATAAATGGAATGCGGTTTAACAAATAGTCGGCCTTTTTATGGCGGGGTTGGGATTTGATCACCCAGGCCTCGCCAATAGTACGGATCTCAACGATTCGCCTAACCATTTCTTTGGACAGTCCGCCCGCATTTTATTATATAAACCTTCATTCATTTGTGCGCCCAAGGACGGACAGGAGTGGGCACGGAAAATGAGGTAGTGGAACCTTGAGCAGTGTGCAGGAGGGAGCGGAACCATGATCTGAGCCATTTTTCCAGAGGGGCCAGATTTTCACTTTGTCTGATTGAGGCAAGTTCTATATGGATTCAGCACTACTCGACGCCACAAATCCAATGGTGCTGCCCATTTTGTCATCAGAGGTCTGCAATTTTCGGCCATTTCCAGATTGGGCAGGTATAAGGGTGTAATTCCTCATTTTGTACTTGTACTTTCATTTTGCCATTTAATGAAAGCAGGGCCTCCCCACTATTAGAGCAGGGCCCGGAGACGTAGTCCCTCCTAGACGAACTCCGATATCAACTCTTGTGTCTTCGTGCATGATGTTAATTTCTTCTCTCTTTTTTTCGCTTATGCCTTTAAAGTTTCTTGTTTAAAAGCTACAATTTTCACATGTTAATTCTTTTATACATCTCAAACAAAAGATTTTGGATCAAGTGGTATCAGAGCGGGTGTTTGTAGATCTGAATTACATGTTTGTATGCTAACAAGAAGCAGGCTAAGAAGAGGCGAAGGGACACTACAGGCTTTTGATCCCGAAGCAGGACGTGCACGTCAGAGAAGGAACATGGGGGACGAAGATCGGAATGAAGAGGAGCTCAATTTCCGCAAAAATTTCTATACCATGGCAGATCGAGTAGAGAGACTATTCTCTAGACTTGAAAGGTTAGAGAAAATAGGAGATCATTCTTTAGAAGGGCAAGGTTCAACGCATGGAGATGGTGGAGGAAATCCACCCCCTTCAGGAAATGAAAGTCCTTCCTCCTCTTCTAACCATCATAATAAAAATTCTGGAAATGCATCTAACAAGCCTTTCTTTAAGTTAGATGTTAAGTTTGATCTACCAATATATAATGGTGAAAGTAATGCTGAGAAGCTTAACAATTGGATTAGGCAGCTTGAACTCTATTGCAGGATCCAGCAGATTATGGAGGACGAGGCGAAAATCCAATCGGCTTCTCTTCGATTGAGTGGCACAACTCTCATCTGGTGGGAGAGAAAACTTCGAAGCAGCAGTAACTTGGGTAACCTTCTTTCTTCCTGGTCGGATTTTATTACTGCAATTAAAAATCATTTCTATCCCTTAGGTTACAAGCAGAAAGCCTTAATGGAGTGGCAATACCTAAGGCAAGGTAAAGGACAAAATGTGCAAACCTTTACTGAAGAATTTCAAAAACAGGCATTAAGTTTGGGCATCTCTTTAGATTCTCCTGAAGTTGTAACTAAGTACATTGGTTCATTGCATAGTTACATTAGACATTCATTGTTAATGTTTGAACCTACTACCATTGACTTGGCCAGTGTGAAGGCCATTCATCTTGAGAACAGGGGCAGAAATGATAAGGACGATCATTCAAAGAAACCACCTTCCAAACCTTCAAATGGAAAATTCAAAGGGAAAGGAAAGGGAAAGGAAAAGAAGACGGCGTCAACAAAGAAGGATAAAGGAGAAAAGCCTTATTGCACTCACTGCAAAAAGGAAGGCCATGACGACGATCATTGTTGGAAACTTTATCCAGAAAAGAAGCTGAAGAGATATGGAGGAAAGGGTAAGCAGAAGACGGTAGCAACCGCACAGCAGGACCTTGGATCCGACTCAGGCGATGAAGCATTGATCATAGCAGCAGGGACAAAAGGTACTCATTCTCTTCATGATTCTGAATCACATGAAAGCACTAGTGCATCAAATGAGCCTCTTTCTAATGAACGTAAGAGAATTGAGTTGTTTCATATTAGAGTTGTTATAAACCATGCAAAAGTAGAAACTCTATTTGATTCAGGCTCTCAAGCAAACCTTATTTCAGAATCCTTGGTTAAAAAGTTAGGCTTAGAAGTTAAGCCTCATCCAAAACCTTATCCGCTCGGATGGATACATGATAAAGTAAAACTAAATGTAACCAAGCAGTGTAAGGTAAAATTTGTTATTGCTTCTAAGCTGGTAGATGAAGTAGAATTGGATGTAATACCATTGGATATATGTGGCATTTTGTTGGGGAGTCCCTATCTTTATGATAGGAAAGCAGTTTTCTTTCGCCATGAAAATAAATACCAAATCACTAAAGATGGGGTAGAATACATTGTAAGAGCTCATCAAACCAAAGTCAGT
The DNA here is from genome assembly GCA_034641835.2 of Pinus albicaulis. Classification (NCBI taxonomy): domain Eukaryota; kingdom Viridiplantae; phylum Streptophyta; class Pinopsida; order Pinales; family Pinaceae; genus Pinus; species Pinus albicaulis. The sequence continues at coordinate 1,300,050,907 of CM076578.1, read as the reverse complement.
GCCAGCCTTGTAAGTGCAGGACAGATGAAGAGACTGGTGAATTCCAGCAAGGGGTGTTTGCTCATGGTTGTGAGAGCAAAGGATGAAGAAATAACTTATGCTTTCCGGGGATGTGATCCGGCTCATAAACAGGAATTATGTGATGTTATTTCTAACTATGATGAGTTATTTCAGGAGCCCAAAGGTTTGCCTCCAAAACGAGGGATCCAACATGAGATCCATTTGCAATATGATGCTCCATTACCAAACATTGGTATGTACAGGATGTCATCCATCGAAATGGAGGAAATCAAAAAGCAGGTACAGGAACTGTTGAACCAAGGGGTCATTCGGCCAAGTACTTCTCCTTGTGGCTCGCCGATCGTGTTAGTGCCCAAGAAAGATGGCACATGGAGGATGTGCGTGGATTATCGGGCACTAAACAAAATTACGGTGAAAAATCGATACCCTCTCCCTCGCATTGATGATTTATTAGGTCAATTAAAAAATGTTGTTTATTTCACCAAATTGGATTTGCGTAGTGGTTATCACCAGGTCAGAATTGCAGAGCAGGATGTGTGGAAAACCGCCTTCAAGACCAAACAGGGGTTGTTCGAATGGATGGTGATGCCATTCAGACTTTGCGACGCTCCAGCCACATTCATGAGGGTCATGAATGATCTTTTTAGGCCTTTCATTGATGAGTTTGTCCTTGTGTATTTAGATGATATTCTTGTATTTAGTAGGACTTGGGAGGAACATGTATGCCATGTAATCAAAGTGCTTGATGTTTTAAAGAAAGAACAATTGTATGTAAAGTTGTCAAAGTGTGAGTTTGGGAAAACCTCTTTGGTTTACCTTGGTCATATTTTCGGTAATGGTCAATTAAAAATAGACCCCTCAAAAGTCGAGGTGATTGTAAATTGGCCTAAGCCTACCAATGTAACAGAGGTCCGTATTTTTTTAGGTGCAGTACAGTACTGGAGGAGGTTCATTGCCAACTTCTCCGCTATTGCATCACCCTTACACACTCTGACAAGTATCAAACAAGCCTTTCAGTGGGGAGGAAAACAGCAGAAGGCCTTCAAAGCACTGAAAGAGAAAATCAGCACCGCACCAGTCCTGGCTTTACCCGATCTCCAACAGCCTTTTGAGATCGAAACCGATGCCAGTGGGTACGCCATGGGAGCTGTACTTTTGCAGCAGAAGAAGCCGATTTGTTACCATTCGGAGAAGTTCTCCCAGGCTGTAATAAATTACCCCACTTACGACAAGGAATTGTATGCCTTGGTCCAAAGTGTGAAAAAGTGGAAACACTACCTGATCGGTAAGGAGACCATCATCCATACGGATCATCAGCCCTTGCAGTACCTTCAGTCACAGACCAAGCTACAACAATCTCGTCATTTCAGGTGGATGGGGTTCCTACAGCAATTTCATCTAGTAATAAAGTATAAGAAGGGCACTAGTAACAAAGTAGCAGACATGCTCTCTCGCCCTCCTATCGCTGCTTCTATTATTTTGCATAATGCGTCATTGTCTTTTGAAAGTTATGCTGAACAGTACACTAACGATGATGACTTTAAAGAAGTTTATGCAAAACTAACTCATGGTTCACAGGTGGACAACTATCATTTGTAGGGGAAGCTGTTGTATCACCTTGGTAAATTGTGCATACCCACAGCAGAAAGGGTACATGTAATTCGAGAGGCGCATACCTCTCTTGTGTCTGGTCACTTTTGTGTTGAAAAAACCTTATGTCATTTGCAAAGGTTTTGTTTTTGGCCCCATATGAAAAACATTGTAACCCGTTTTGTAAAGGGATGTGTGATGTGTTCTGTTTCAAAGCCCTCTAATAGAAAACTTGGGCTCTACACACCACTCCCTATTCCGGGTCGTCCATGGGAAAGTGTGTCGATGGATTTTGTAGGAGGTTTGCCTATGTCAAGAAAGGGTCACGACTATTTGTATGTTGTCGTCGACCGCTTTAGCAAAATGTGCATATTGATGCTTTGTAAAAAGCAGGTCACTGCTGAGCAGACTGCTTGTCTTTTCTTTCAGTATGTTTGGGTCCACTTTGGGTTGCCCACGTCGATTGTGTCAGATCGAGACTCTCGTTTCCTTGGAGAGTTTTGGACCAGCTTGTGGCGCATGATGGATACCAAGTTGAAGAGAAGCACGGCATTCCATCCACAAACCGACGGACAGACAGAGCTCGTTAATCGTACCGTGGTACACTTGCTGCGGGGCTATTGCAGCAAACATCCCAAGTTGTGGGATGAACACCTTCCATATGTGCAGCACGCTTACAACCGAGCAGTGCACTCCTCTACGCAGCGTTCACCTTTTGAGACATGCTTTGGCTACTTACCAAAGGACCCTTTCGACATGATCTATGGAAGGGATGAAGATGTCAGTGGGCGTGATGACAGGGATAAAGCACAGCGGTTCATTCAGCGGATTCAGACGATTCACCAAGTAGTGCAAGAGCAGTTGGAGAAGAGTCAGGCCCGATATAAGGCCCGACATGATAAGCACCGATTCGACCATCAATTTCAAGTTGGCGACAAAGTGTGGTTCCACATCAGCAAGGATCGAATGAAGGGAGAAGGTAAGAAATTGCGACCAATCCAGTATGTTCCCTTTACCATATTGGAGAAGATTGGGAATAATGCTTTCCGACTCGACTTGCCGGTATACATGCAGATGTACTCAGTTGTGAATGTTGAAAATCTAAAACTTTATGAACCCCCATTGATTATGGACACTGAGGAGGTAGGATCAGTTCCTACAGTGGATGACTTTGCACCAGAATATCTCGATGAACTGCCAGAGGACATCATTCTCGATCGAAGGACCAAGACTTCGCAACGAGGAGATGTGGAGTATCTTCGTGTTGGTTTCAAAGGGATGCACCCAAGTAAAGCCAAATGGCTTGAAAAGGAGAAGGTGAGGGAGCAATTCCCTCACTTGCCTGTTGATTGATGAGGCTTTTGGGGTCCAAAAGCTCTTTAGTGGGGAGGAATGATCCAGGTGGATTACACAGGTACAGGTACAAATGGCTTAAGTACAAGGCTCAAAAATCAAAGTGTTTGAAAATCCTTCGAACCAAGTTCAAGTTGTAGATCTCGAAATTCTGAATCTAACGACGCAGACAGCACTCAATTCCGAGTCCGTATGAAGGAGTTAGGAGCAGTCAAAGTTCAGAGGTTGGCTTGGTGATGTGGCAGACTAAGGAGGCAACAATTTTGTTGAAACCCGGCCACCGGATTCTGACCAACCTGGCCAGATTCCGGGAAAATTTGTGGGACCGTTAAAAGCACTCCTTCGGTCAAAATTCGAAGGTTCAAAAAACGACAGTTTGTTTTATTAACAAATAAAAACAAAAAAATATATATATAAGGGTGGCGGGCCACCAACCCCGCCACCCCATCCGCACGTAGTTATATTAAAAAAAAGAAATGTGTTGGGGGGTGGGTGGTCAACCCCGCCACCCCCGCGGTCCACCAACGGTAACAGCCGCATATTAAATGGGGCACCGCCAATACACATGGCACGTTATCATATGGGGCGGGCCACCCAACATGGGTCCGGCCCCCCCACTTCACATCAAATGTTTTAAAAAAATATTCAACGGTTCAAACGGAATTTTATATATAAAATGATTCCACGCCAAGTTAAATAAATGGAATGCCGTTTAACAAACAGTCGGCCTTTTTATGGCGGGGTCGGGATTTGACCACCCGACCTTCGCCCAACAAATGCGGATCTCAACCAATTCGCCTAACCATTTCTTTGGACAGTCCGCCCGCATTTTATTATATAAACCTTCATTCATTTGTGCACCCAAGGACGGACAGGAGCGGGCACGGAAAATGAGGCAGTGGAACCTTGAGCAGTGTGCAGGAGGGGGCGGAACCATGATCTGAGCCATTTTTCCAGAGGGGCCAGATTTTCAATGGACGAACTCCGATATCAACTCTTGTGTCTTCGTGCATGATGATAATTGCTTCTCTCTTTTTTCTGCTTATGCCTTTAAAGTTTCTTGTTTAAAAGCTACAATTTTCACATGTTAATTCTTTTATACATCTCAAACAAAAGATTTTGGATCAAAATGTCATAATGATATATCAGGAAAATATCGTGGTGTTGGATCATGTGAATATCATGTTGCTGGATGAAGTGAAGGAATCTGTACTACTGCTTGGTTGTATGAATCTGAAGATCATGTCTGAAAGTGGAACTGCCGTACTCTCATATGGCTGAAGGAATGTTGTCGCAACTGCTGATGGAGTCATGAAAAATATATAGTCTTCACCCGCTTCAAAAATCCGGTGGTACAATTCTAGTCATGTGAATGAATGTGTCGGTGTCAAGCATGAAAATAAATCATTGGATTACCAACCATTAATGGATGTCGTTAACCAATGCGAAGCAAACTCGCCATTGATGTCAATGAGTGCCAAGGTACCCTAGTACATCTTGCGAAGTGCAAATAAATGATATGATGTCGAGCCACTTGCAAGATCCAATGATCAAAGGACATTAATGTATTCCCATGACTGTCGGCGAGAGGACCTGTCATTAGGGCATACAAGCCTCAAGGTACTAATGATGACTTTAGTCTCTATCCCAGATAAGGTGCTGAAGTCGATGGGTCGAGACTTGTTGAAAGGTGGGCCTTAATGAATCCCACATCAGTCAACGTGAGTTTATACAAAATAATTGGTAGGACTATACATGAAAATATCTCATAATCAGGCAGTGTATATGGTAGGGCAATGTAATCATGGAAAAATAGCTTGGGACTTGTATTTACAAGGAAAAATGAACTGAAAAATAAGAAGGAAATGATGTATGTTGTTCAGAAAAATAGGCATCTATGAAGTCATGAAGGATAAGAAAATGGAAGATGGGTTGCAACATAGGGATGATTAAGGCGCTTGGAAGGAAAAATGTGAGTAATCATGACGCAAAAGGATTTTTGTGTGGTGGCAAATGTCATGATATGCGCAGTGAAGAATTAGTTCCTTCAAGCATCCAATGATGCATGTTTCATTGTGATTTCTAAAAATCACTTTTGCATTAGATCGTCTTCAACCCTGAAAAACTTAGCGCCATTCCTGCATAAAAATTGTCGCCTTTGTGTGCCATCACCTTCGATTATTCATGTATGAAGTGACTCAAAAATAAATTAGCTCATTTTCAAGAATTTATGAAATGTTCATTTATTATTATTTTTCGAAGTTACACTAATCATGGATGAAAAGGGTGTCATATCGTAATGTTGAGGCTTTTTGCCTAAGCTTCTCTTTGACCTACACATAGCACCAATCTCATTTCACTGGTTAGTATATGCATCCTAACTTTTGCCCACAATTTTACTTTTAAAAATCACTAGAATCTATTAATTTGTGAGTCAAATGATGATAAGGTTAATGTAATGAAATGGAGGTGGAGTAGTGATTTATGAAGTGAAAATGAATGACAATTCTAAAACCCAACATACTTTTATTTCCCCCCAACTAAAAGTATTGCATGTCCTCATGCAATTTAATCATAAATGAATGTGGGGCAATTTTGTTTTGTTTTTTTTTTTTTTGGGTGAAAATATAAAAAACAAAAAACAAAACTTTTTTATTATGTTGATTTTTTTTTTAATAACAAAATTAAAGAAAAGATTTTATTTTGTCATTTATTGTTGCTAATAAATCGAAAAATGGGCATTCATTAATTATGTTGGAGAATATCTTAGCGCAATTTTCTTGAACAGAACTTGATTTAAAAAAGAGCATATCCGTTTATAGCCAATAACTCCACTTTCACATACTAAAAAGGAGAAGCTGGAAAAGTATTATAGTTTAATTATGCAATTGCAAACACGGAACAAACTGTCGCCTCCCTTGGCCCCGGGACAGCGTGTTGGTTTCATTTTTTTCGTGGCGTACGGGTGACCATGTGGGACACCTGGCTGAAGCCTCAACATTTTCAGAGCTTCTGGAATGACAATTCGCTTCTTCCTGTCATATGGTGGGGAAACCCCTTCAAAAGCTCTTAGCCTAGAAAGTACTGCAGCACCATGATGGAGCTCGAAAATGAATCTGGTCATGAGACTGGTTTTGTATTCATTCACTTTCTTGGAGAACACAAGTATTTCATCTGGTCTGTGCACCGTAACCACACGTTGGCCATATGGAGAAGCTCTTTGGCCAAGATAGAGGAGAGGCGGCCGAGCATGTGGTGGCGCGCATCTACCACCATCTCCTTCGCGTAAATTCCTGATCCGCTCACCATTGTTCTTCTCCTCTCTGCTACGGCCTGCGCCATGGCTGTAATGGCAAATTTTTTATTTTATTTTTTCATTTTTGTTTTTTGAATATTTTTTATTTGTTTTATTATTTTGGTTTTTGTTTTTAATTGTGTTATGTGTTATTTTTATTTGTGTGTTTTTATTATTGTTTTTAAAGTTTAAAAAAAAAAAAAACAAAAAATGAAAGTGAATCTTATCACCCTTTTTTTTAATGGATTTGTTTGTTTTATTTTATTTATTTTTTATTAAAAATCTTTAAAAAATGAAATTGAATCCTATTTTTCAAAAAAATTTGTTAGTTTTTAAAAGCAAAATTTATTTTTAATAATATATATAATATATTTTATTATTATTATTATGTGAGAATTTTTTTTTTAAACTAAAATTTAGAAAGAAACTAAATTTTATTAAATTCTTAAATTTAGAAAATTTAATTGAAAAATGGACACAAAGTGAAAAGATGTATTTGATTAAGCATATTGCAAATCTCAATTTATTCATTCTTGAAAATGTTTATCGACATCTTACTTTCTGATCCTCGAGATCGTATAATAACACAAGAGGAGAGCATACTTATTCAAAACTAAAGAGAATAATATCCTACCTACTCTATTGCAGAAAAATAAGTTTTCTTTCAAGTATAGGAAAAATCCAATGCATCCATTTGCGTAACAAGATGAGAATTATACTCACATCCAAGTTTGAAAAAGATACTTTAATAAACGCTTGGATATGAAAATTTATTTGATCATAAGGATTTGATGAAAAAGAATATTGATAAATGGAGTGGTATTGTAACCAAGTTTTAAGATGATCTTTGTTTGCTTGGCATTCATTAGTTGTCATTTCACAAAATTGTTCGAGTGTCACTTATTCAA